>PVHX01000251.1:160349-265689 GCA_004024805.1 Geosciurus inauris | reverse complement strand
GCATCCCCATCCAATCCTACTGCTGTTCCCCCTGCGCACGTTTTCCCTTACCCAAACGCCAAGGCATGTGCTCCCCTGCTTGCGATTGTAACCCATAAAAGTCCCTGCTCCCCTAGACTCGCCCGCGCTTCCTAACCTGCTGCATCGGTGTGGGTTGGCGGACCCTACTCGAGTTTGAATTAAAGACCCTTTTGTGATTACATCGGAATCGGACTCCTGGTGGTCTCTGGTGGTCTCGAGTCTGGGCATTACATCCTCATTATTAAATTGGTATTGATTGGCATTGGGAATAGGGACCGAGCTTTTGGTTACAGTAATACTGTTCATGTGAATTTACAAATAAATGAGTGACCATTCACCTTTTATAATAGAACACACTCATTTTTATCTTAATATTTTTTCTTTCTTTGTGTTTGTATGTGTGTGTGTGTGTTTCCAGCATTTCTTCTGAGTATCTGTTTCCTTTTATGGTTCTTTCTTTGTGTGATTGCATTCACTTTCATTATAATATATCTACTTTCTTAAAAGTGACTTTACCTCTGTTTTGTATTTTGTTTCCTAATAAGCCATATTTAATCTTTATGCTTATATTTCTCCCTTTTGAATGTATTTTTCTATTTTGTAGCCCTAAATTCTAATTCATCCGCCAACTATTGAACTTCAAACATGCATAGATGGGGTCTTAGATTTTAGTAGCTCCTAAACTTTAAGGAAATCATTCAGGGTCTCATTTAAATGTGGGTTCCAGAGTATCATTTCCTGAATTTCATGTTTGGTAAATCTGGGATGATAATTGTCGATTTATAATTTTAAAATCACCTAGTGTGACCTGATGCAAGTGGTTCCTGAATCACGTTCAGTCAAATGGTACATTCAGTAAATCTGACACCTTTACTTCCACTGTAGTTGGTAGAATGTCAGTGATTTATTTGGGAAGAGCTTCTCAAGCAAGTTGATATTGAGCTGGGCCTTGTGGGTAGACTTTGGTTTGTTTGAGTGATGGCAATAGTTCACTTCAAGGAGAAATGCAGGCTGAACTCCAGACCCCTCATCTTCTGTCTTTGCTGCTTGGTGCCAGCTCTGCAACTTCAGTTTAATGTGTATTATGTTGACTCTTTTGTCTACTGTTGTCTAGTCTATGAGTGCATCACTTTTTGAAGAACTCATAGGACAGAAAAGAGTGAGTATGACGTTTCTAAGTGGCATGATCCTATAGTCAATCATTGTGTAAATGAGAATACCATGTTGATAAATAGGAAATACTTTTATAAAATGCTCTCTCTAGTAAAAACAATCTCCTGCTTATTTCAAAGTGACATATAAAAGATATAAAAAGGAAATGCCAATAAGAGAAGACTGAAGGTTGCTAATGCCACAAAAATACTTAAGTACACTCAGGTTTTTGCTTGACACTTTTTGTAATTGACAGTCAAAACTGAAATTCAAGAAGCAATTCTCAGGTTCTAAAAACACCTGGTTCTGAGAGTTATGTATGTTATTGTGTGTTTTCCACAGTTTCTGTATGTCATTGTCAGTTTGGAGTTCCATCTGGAGCATAGGCTGCATTTATCAACCAACTTTTGCTATTGCTATTTTGGATAATTCTAGTTGTTGACAGAATAAGTTAGCATTGATCTCCTTATTTTTAAGTGTCTGGTATAGGAAAGTAGTTGTATATTTAAAAATAACAGCTGGGATGTTATCAGTGAATTGTTTTTAGTTGTATGTATTTGGATTAGTTGAAATAATGAGCTCCTATTATGTGATGGAAAACATGAAAAAACAATAAATGTCATGAATTTAACTATCCAAACTGAATTGATTTCTTTACAATTTACTTTTAGCTGAAGAAAAACAAGAGAAATAGTTGTCCAGGGCTCTAACAGAAGGCATTGTGATAATGGAGAGAACTGGAGGTGTGTAATTAGTATTGATTCCAACTGTAAGAAACCAATATCACCTAATTTTATGGCTAAGGATAATGCATATTTCTTCTTAAAATACTAATGGACTTAGGATTCTGGTTAAGAGAGTGGAGAAACCCTCTAGGTAATGTTAAAATAGGACATTTGTTCTTCTGTTAAGGAAAGATTTATGCTGGCATTGACTGAAAATCTATTTATGGCTTAGCAATTATGCCATTACACTGTATTTTATAAGAAACAATACGTGACTTTGTCTGATTGAGAGAGAAAACAGAGCTTTAACTAGACAAAATTTTGTTATCAAATTATTTTCAAGCCTTGAGTATTTCCCTTTCTTTTTTAACAAAAATATTCAGTTACATTATGAAAAACAAATGATTCTTGTATTTCATTGATAAAGAAACTATATGGAAGGCAGGAGGCTTGGATAACCTGTTTCATCATGCAATCTTTGGGACCTAGAAAAATGTTAGCATGTACTAGCTGCTCAATAAAAATTCTAGATGAATGAATGAATGTTTATGATGTTCTTATCTTTACAGGGATATAAAAAAAATGCCAGTTCTTTTTACATAACTAAATTTAACTTCTATTTTATGTCTTTGTTTTTTGGAGGAAGAAAATACATATTCTTAATGAATTCTAGGTTCGCCCTGGATCCCACTGAAGTTATATATAAGTTTTCAGGGGTTTATGTAGTGACAAGGTATTGGGTTTGCTATCTTGCCTTCAAGGTTATTTGTTCATGAGGGCATCCTAGGACATGCCCATTAGTCCAAATCGTCCCCAGCAGGTAGAGTCCATGCAGGTAGAGTCCTGCTATTTTAGCCCTTTGGCTTTCATTTCTCATTGAACAGCTGATCAAATACTGAAGCACTGTTTCCTACATCAAAATTCTGGAAATGACTAAAAAGCTATATTAAACAAACAAATCAGAGTAATATGTAGCTAAAGTTAACAAAAAATTGGAATCTTTTGGTGGATCAAGCACTGTGAAAAATCCTGAAAAGATGGGACTGATGTGACAAGGGAAACTACAGCTCAAGACCTCTGTGGGCACCTGCAGTGGTAGCTCAAGCCAGGGTCAACAAGGGCTCATTCTCAGGAGAGGAAGCCAGTTCATACTCTGGCACTCACCCGCCTCCCCTCACCCTTCTTCTGTTTCCAGCATGCTAATTGTGGTTATCTGTGTCTAGTTGAGAGCAAGTGTGGGAGCTTGACTTTAGGGGGTGAGGGTGGAATCCAGGGTGGTGTTCATGGAGTCAGGTGAGACCACAACACCTGCAGACATATAGTGCATCTGTCCAGGCCCAGGTGACCTGCTCTTGAAGTGATCCCCAGCTGTGAAACTGCCACTGTTGTTGAATACTGTATCCAGATGACAGATTGGGTCTTTGCCTAACAAGTGGTCAACACAAACATATGTAGTAGGTAGTCTAAAAGGGGATCTCAACTATAAATATAAATATGTAGTCAACAATACACAATCATTTAAGCAAAGGCAGACTGTACAGAAAAACAATGAACTCAGAGCCACCTTAAAATAGAAAGGACTCATCCTGAGATGTGAGAAACTCTGAAAAACTTTTTTAATATATCAGCTACTTAGACTTATTTCATCTTGGAGATCTTACTTGATTCCTAGAGCTGTGCTCAAAAAAGAGAGCACAGGTTACTCTCTGGTTCCTCTTTTGTCAAGTTTCAATCACTTTCTCATCTCCAGAGGTGGAGAGTGGCCTTCCATCAAATTATCCAAGGACAGTCTGCATTTATACTTGTTTTCCAGGTACAGTCATTCTTAGTATCACTTTTCAGTAGTAAATGGTATCCTTACTCAAGGATTCTCTGGGAGGCAGAGACAAGACTCAGGACCCTTTTCTTAAGGTCTGTGACTCTCCAACTCCCTGCCTTCCTTTAGGCTGCAGACTCCTGCATGGGGGATGGTTACACTTGGGATGGATTATCTAGTTCTTCCTCAAGCAGTCTGCCAAATCCTTTGTCCATTTACAGAATCCTTTCCTGGGGCTCACTTCTTCTGTTTCCTGCTGACACATCCCCAGTCCATAAGCAGTAGGGTCAGAAGGGCACAGGTTATCTAAATGGAGAAGAGACAAGAAGTAAAAGGAAGAATGGCAGTATACCACACCACAAACATGAGTGTGCACACACACAATCCCACACTCATGCATGCATGCACACAGTTTAATATTCTAGACATGACCCCCTCTTTGTCACGAATATATCTTGTGGCCTGTAGGAAACCTGCTCTGAACCTTTGTGTCTTGATTTGAGTAGTATCAGAACTCAGATTTGTCCTCTCAGGAGAAAATCTTTAAAGAACTCTGAAGATCAATTGGCTCAACCTTCTACTACAGATAGGCCTTCTTTCCAAATACTTTTGCCAGGTGATTATCTAGCCACTCTTCCAACATGTTAAAGAGTGGAATAAATTGAAGAGTGAAGAATTGAAGAATAAAAATAATTTTTAACAAATTAGTAAAATTATTAAAAAGGTGTGTTTGACAGGCAAGGAATGGATAAGAATTAGCAGTCACTGAATGCTGTGGGAAATAAAGTTATGCTGAGTAATTGTATGATTTGGACATGGATAATAGGAGCACCCAATCCACAGGAAAAACAATAAGATGTTTTGTAGTTTATTGAGCTATGGTTAAAAATGAAACAAACACTTGGCCAAGTACTCAACTCGTAGGAAGTTCACCATAAATTACTTAAAAAAATGTTGCTATGTTGGTGATTGTGGGGCTACTTTTTGAGGATCTGGGAAGGAAACTGTCTTCAGAAAACGAATTATATACAGAAACAGATAGTTGCTTCCAGAATCCAGTGTGTTATGGCCAGAGCTCTTCCATGGACTGCCTGATTAAGGCAGCAGTTCCTAGCTGATCAGCTCCTGATGGTAATGCTCCTATTTCAAGCATCATCATACTCTGAGGTAGAAAGTCTTGTGGCCCTCATTTTCTTTCCTTTGGCCCGAGTGATAAGATGTGTCCCTGTGTGACTCTCAGAACCATCAGTTGTTCCCATTTCCATCTTGCCCAAGCTTCAGATCCCCCACTGACTGGAGTCAAGCTTCTGCTTCTTGGATAGCTTGTATTGTTGGAGACAAAATTATGACCTTCATGCTTTAGGTGTGTTATTGAATAGTATTTCCAAATCACTCAGAGAAAAGTATATTTCTCTTAAGAAGGTCAAGAAGAACTTTAGGTTTGAAAGTACACTTGCCTCTCTTCTCTACTATAAATGCAAAAGCTGTTTTCCCACAAGGCAAGATATAAACCACAACTTACAGCTCTTTAAAACCTGCAGAGCAACTCTCACCACCTGCTTCTGTAGTGCAAAGCTGCTGTACTGTCTTCACTGACCTGCCCTCTACCTTGCAGGTTTTTATTTTTACTTTTGGTTCAGCTTTATTTATTGGTAGATACAGATATATAGCAGCCTATAATTGTGTGGCCTACTTTGCAGATAATTAAGACACAGAAATGTATACATATAAAACAGATAACTTAGAAAGTGATTACTACCATAAAACAGTGGGTTTTTTTTTGTTTTTTGGTTTTTTTTTGCCTCCCAGAGCATTCATTGTAATTTACTTTTAACAGTAGGTGGGAGGTGTTTTTAAAATATAGTTTAACTTGGGCTGGGATTGTGGTGCAGTGGTAGAGCGCTTGCCTCGCATGCATGAGGCACTGGGTTCGATCCTCAGCACCACATAAAAAAATAAATAAAGATATTGTGTGTCCATCTACAACTAAAAAAAATTTTAAAAAAATATATAGTTTAACTCTCTTTAAATGTTTGGTTTTATACCTAGAAAATAATTATTGAAAAATACAATGAATTTTGTTTTCAGATGGGCCATACCTGGCTAGGAGATAGGACTCATGGTGTGTTTTAATATAAAGCCCCCACTGGTAGGTGAGTTGGCATCCCTCTTTGAACCTCATTCTCTTTGAACCCTCCCCTCCCATGGCCCCCAAGCCTTTGCTTCCCTTGATGGGTCGCATGGGACTCTCACCATGACAATCATGAAAGACCTCCACTCTGAGGCCACTTCTGTCTCTGATTCCAGTCTCCCTACCCTTCAACATGAAGCTATAAATCTGCCATGCTGAAGCTCCTGTCACCTCTCTGTGGTCCTTGGCCTGCCTCCCTTGTAGGTTTTGTTTCTGCTGTAATACTGCCCTGGTGAGTTAGGGTGAATATTTGCTACACGAATGTCTTCTGATTTTCCCAATGTTTTAATTCTTTCCATGTCCTACAGCCTCTTCCTCCCACTCCACTGCAGACCTGCCCACCCTGCTTTAGGGTACTTGGAAGAAAAGAAGGAATAGAGAGAAGAGGGATGAGATAGTGCATGTCCAAATCTTCTCATCCTGGGCAAGCTCCCTGTCAAATAATACACTGTGAAGAGAAAGTGTGCTGCCTCTTCTCCGTGGCCCCTTTTCATTACACATCTCCAGTCCCCCCTACTCCTAGGCACATTTAGCAGTTTTTGCTCCAGATCATACTCTGTCTACACTGTTAAAACTTGGAGATTCCACCAGGTATCATCTTAGGAACCAGAAATGTTTTGTAACAATTGGGAAAGGGGGATAAGCAGCAAGAATCAAAGAAAGTACAATGCTAAAAAATATTCTTCTTTTGGAAATTTTGATTCTGTTCTTATTTTTGGACAGGTCCTGTTTCCATTTGGTGGCTTCTGCTATCATGAGAGGTTATTGTTTTGGTATTGTATCCAACTATGCCGCAATTGAAGGAAACAAGATCTCAGGGATTTAGAGATTTGTCCTCTGTTAGAATCATTTTTGTTCATGAATATTTACTCCATAGATCCAGCTAATCCCTTTATACTGAAGAGATAGGTTATTTGGATGCTATTTTTAGTTGGAGGCCAATCAGCATGGACACTTATGAGTGCAGATGTTTCTGCTGCACCTGTGGCCCCCAGGAGGGGAGGGAGCAATTTCACCAATATACTTGTACCTTTTATTTCCCACATGGAAAAGTGCTCATAGACATATATGCTTGTGTGTGTATGTATGCATACATATATACAAAAGCAATTGGCCTGTATACATAAAATGAAGATGTCCTTGAATGCACCATGTGGGGATTCTAAGCTACTGGGAGGCAGGACTTTCTTTCTGCAGCCTGTGAATGTTTACAGCAGCAGAAATACCACTAGGCATCTCAGAGGCCAACGATAAGAATTTCATCAAATACATATTACTGATTCGGAAGAGTACCTGGGCAACTTCATATTAGGACATTCTTGATATAAGTATTTCCTCTAAAAGTGCTTTCAGAACTGTGAAAACTCAACATAAATGTGAAGTATTATTGCAGCAGCTGCTATTGCCAGGGGGTCACTGTGAAACTCTGGGAAGAGGTGAGCTGGTTTTTTGAGCAGGGAAAATCTTTGCATTTGTTTCACACTCATGCTCCTTTCTGAATGTATGTTCCAGGGCAGACCTGGGACCTCAGGCCCCGTGAGACTTCAGGATGGCAATAGGAGACTGCAAGAATTAGAAAAGCTCTTTTTTTTTCTTAGCAAGTTTCATTTTCTTATTATCTGTCACTGTGAATACTTTTTTGTCACTTTTTATTTTTTAGATGTTATGATACTCTTCTGTCCCCTGACTAAAAATACAGTCCTTGCAGGCATTTTTTTTTTTTTTTTCTGACGATTTTCCTACTTTTATGAAGCCCTCATTTCTTTTGTTAGAGGGACCGCTGGCTAGACCACATCAACAGAGCTGTTAAAAATACAGCTTTTGGTATCACACTGACATGTCTTCAAATCCCAGCTCTGCCATTTCTAAGCCCTGGATTTCTTTACCAGTTACTAATCTTTCTCTCCTTTCCTGTGATAGGGGAGTGATGGCAGTAGTACAGATGATTTTGAGTTTTAGAAGAGTAAGTGAGATAAATACAAAGAGCAGAGCCTTTTGATAAATGTCCACAAATGTTATCATGTATTATTAGGCAAAATGAATGTGGAATCAGATCATTGGAGGCCAGTCAGTCTTGTACGTGCATCAAGATGCTTTGCCTCAAATTTCTCCTGATTTCAGAAGAAGGTTTCTCTTAGGACAGAATTACATAGTTCTGCACCTTCAGTTTTTCCACTTATCTTCATTTATGTACCATTTGTATGCAAATGTGTTTTGCATGCAAAGGAGTAGTCCTACCATGTACAGGTAACATGAAATGCAGAATGGAAAAATTAATGACTTCTGAGAGAAAAATGTTTTATGAAGAATCTTCTCCAGTATGACTACATAATCAGCTACTGCATAATCAGCTTACTTGTTGTCTGGCTGTTTATTTGGGCTATTTGTCCTAGAGATCCCAAATGGTATTGATTGTCAATATTGAGAGAAAATTCTTAAAATGCCCTGCAGTAGATTTAAAAACAAAAAGAAGATCTCTTTGCAGTATATCAGGAGACCTTTGTTAGTAATAAATAGTATGTTAAACTGAGCTTTTCCTAGCAGGAAGTATCATTACCATTTTACCTTAAAAGATTCATCTTTAAATAAATTCAAATGAGCAAAAATGTTTGCGGACTGAAGTTTACTAGGTTAACACCTACTTTCTGTTTGTCATGTGAAATGATTTCATTTTTAATCTTTCAGACTAAATGTTTGTAGCTAAGAATTTGCATGGAAAATCTGAACCTAAATCGGTTTAGATTGAAGTAATCTGGTTACATTCTTGTGGTAAAACTGAAAATGTAAAGCCCAAACAAAAGGCACTATAGCTTTCACCATTTCAAAAATGCTTACCAACCCTACCAAATAAATAAAACTTTAAAGATGTTCCAATGATCTGGAATTATAAATAAGTCCTGATGTATATGGGAGAACATTTATATATGGATCCAGACTTGAACCTGCTTAAGGTTATATCTGAGACAAGTTAAATAATTTTAAAAGGAGCTTATAAAGTTTCTGCTTTTTGCTTATTTTTGGTATAGGGAAAAAAGACACATATATATGTGTTGTGATTTTTGACTTTTCACTTACACCTTTATAAATTGTCTTAACTTCCTATGGATATGTGTCTCAGATGTATATTCTAGAAAGGTAAACTTAGGGTTCACTAGTAAGGAATATTACCTTTCATATTTGCAAAAATATGAATATTATATTATTTCTTTGTAACTACCACATAGTTTTCATTTCAATGCCTGCCTAGGACCTGCCTATCACTCTTACCTCAAGTAGCTCTGGTACCAAAGATTAGATGCACTCATGTCCTTAAATTCTTTTTGAAAGGTCCATTTGGTTCTGTACCACCTGGAATATGGTTGGTTTTTGTTATTGTTTTATGACTTAAACATGTAGAGACAATAACAATATACTTTGTCCTGCCTCTGTTTCTTTAAGGCAATTGGTCTTTGGGAGCCAAGATAAAATAATTTGAGATAACAGGTTAACATAAGCACCAAAACATGTACTAGCCTCTTTTGCGTAGTAGTGGTATTTGCATGGGGTGTAATTGTTCTCTAGTCATCATCATTCGGGGCATGGTATATGATGAGTTTGCTTCATTTACAATCCTTAGAAGATCATTGGTACATATTAACCACAAAGATAATCTCTCCCAAGTTGCTAAGTGTTTCCACTCACTAGAAGCCCTTCCTTTACCACATCTCAGTTCTGCACATTCACCTCTATCAATCCCAGCCTAGTGGCTGAGCTTTGTAGTTGAAGTGTTCTCTACCTGGAGAGAGATCCTGCTGTCTGCAGGTGCTGCAGGTGCTGAGGAAAGCACCCTGACAATATGGGCATGTAGAGGCCCAGGTGGGTGGAGTGGTGGGTAGATGGACCGGACTCAGGATGGAAGAAGCACTTTGAATCTTTGGGTTGCCTGGCACATAACTTAAAGCTCTCTCTATATAAAGAGGAAAAGAGAAGGTGGGCCACAGAGAGATAGGACCTGTTGTCACAGAGGTGCATCTATCTTATCACACATCTCTCTTATCACAAAGCTAACCTTTCCTACCCCAAACCACTCAAGGAGAGGGGGCATTCTGAATCCAGGAAACAACAATGCAGATGAGGCTCGAAACAGACAGACTGGAGTGAAGAAGTGGAGCCAGAAGAGCACACTCCCTGAACCTGTGAACACGTACCTCACAGTGGGATGATGGTGTGTTTCCAACAATTTTGGATGAATCTATATATGGATATACGTAACCCAAAAAAAAGCTTAGGAAATACCAGTCATGCATATTCCCTACAGTGTTTTCTGCTATTTTCTGTTTTCTCTTCTGCCTTGTTCTTCTCTAGTATAATTTATGCTATATAACTTTTACAATAATGTTTAATTTCACATCATTGATTATGCAACCCACTAATGGATCGTGACTTATAATTTGAAAAACTATTTTTAATATCCTTTAGTAGTTAAATAGAAATAATATAAATCAGCAGTGACAATAGGAGTCTACTGAATTGCTTTTAAACAAATTTGAGAGGTTAATTTATGTAAAGTGCATAGAAACACTCTAACACACAGTATGCAGCCATTTGTTATTGGCTATTATTTTTACACATAAATCAAGACAGTTATTTGTCTGAAGAATTCCAATACTTTATCGAGTTATTTGAAACAAATCTAAAGTAAAAATATTAAAAGAAACAGTTATGACAAGTAAAATAAATAGTTTTTTGGATAAACAACATGAAGGAATTTAGTCCATGATCCATTGATACACATTTCCTTTTTATTATGTCAGTGGCCAAGATTTATGAAAGTGTCCTTTAAAGATTTTGCTTTCCTTTTCCCCACTGAGCTCACTTCTTCCCTACCCGTTGTGGACTTTGTGAACTTAATGTTCCTGCCCAGCTCCCAGAAGCTGACTGGGGGAAGAGTGCAGTACTTTTCAAAAGACTTTATTGCTTCTTTTGTTCCAAGTTTTCAGCTTTAGAGTGGTTATATTTCTCTTTTTCCTTGACCAATAGAATAATATTAGTAGATATCATAATATGAAATATTCTTGTACTGTAATTAAATATACTTATTTCTGTTTATTTGCTCTTTAAAGAGATTACTTAATTGTGCCAGAATTCCATTTGGAATTTTTTGAAATTATATAAAGTAGATGAGTATATAATTTTAGATTCCTGAATTCATTCATTGTCCTAATAATTTTTGTACCATTAAACAAATGTGAATAGAGTTTCTGGCCTCATGGTATAGACATATAAACCTCAATATGTGGCTTCCAAGTTTAGCTGTACCCCTCATTGTTATTTCATCATCAAGAAAATGTATACAGAATCCAGGACAAGTATCTTTATTATGATATCTCAAAATTGCACATGAGACCCTTTCTCATACATCCTGGCCACATTTAGTTGCAAAGGAGGCTGGAAAATATACTGTGTTGAGTGACCAGATAATCACATCAACTATGGATGCTATGAGCTAAGAAAGGAAAAATAGATAAAGAATGGCAAGGAATTAGTGAAGTGGAGGGCACAGGGAGTGAGAAGGCTCTTTAAGACAAGTTGCAGCCCAGAGAGAATACTGAAAAGCAAACAGGCTTTTTGTAAAGCAGTGTTGAAAATGCAGTGAGAGGGCATGTGTAGAGCACAGACCACCAAAGTACCAGTTTGGGGGTGCCTGACCCAAGCTTCAAAACAAAGTGAGAGATTTCTCATGTAGGTGGAGATCTAAAGAAAGAAGTCAGCCACCAGTTTTTGTTGGACAGCACAAGAAGCAGGCAATTCAAAGTATGACATGAGAATGAGCATGGCGTGTCTTAAGAATCAGCAAGAATTTCGGTTTGGCAGGTGTGTACATTGTGGGGCAAGTCATGACAAGAAATACAGCTCTGGGCAGTAAGCTGGAGGAAGACCATAATTTACTCAATGCTAAGAAGATGTATTTAATTCAAAAAGAAAGGTGAATCTATTCAGGATCTGAGTAAGGAGAAGGTTAAATGCTATTCATTATTTCAAACCCATCCTGAGTTTAGCTGCCACACTTAAACCTGGAGCCCAAGGAAGAAGTTAATGATTAAATTAGAACTTCCTGATCAGCCCTTTAGAATAGAGCTAATGTCAAGGTTTGCAATGCACCTTAACTTGATTTTCATATAGACACTTTAGCTGCAAAATTATTTAGGTAATGACAGTTGAGTTTCTATTCTTGTTTATACTCATTAACTGAACTAGGTACTGCTTATATCCTGAGAAAGAAACAACAAAAAATCATTTTCCAATGACTATAAAATAATTTCTTAACATTACAGATTGTTCAATAAATGGGAGAATGAAGTAACAAACGGAAAAGAAGTATAGTTGCTATTACACCAACCAACGAACCTTGGAAGACTAGAATATGAAAGTGGTACATGATGGTAACATCCAAGAATTGTATACAGGGAGATGCCCTGTATTATTCTTAAGGCTTTTCACATACCCTGGCACGCTACAGTGTGTTCCTAATGAAAAAGGCATCCAAATTTGGAAAACACTGATCATCCCTGGATTCAAATCACGATACCACAGAAATGAAATGCAATTTAAAAAAATACTGATCTGTTAATGTCTGGAGTAAGAGAAACCTGACAGATACTTAGAACTCATGCACAATCTAGGCAAACACTTTGAATGCCACTCCATTAATTTAATGGGAGGAACAGAGTAGTTATACCCAGTGGAAATGTTCTTGTCAGCATAATCAGCTTATGTCACTTTTTAGTCAAGCTATAAAAGAAGCCAAATTGTAGTCAAACATCGCTTTATTGATTTACTCAGAAAGATCACTGTAAGCCAGACTAGAAACCGTTGTGTTAGCATGATCATCACATTTTGTGCTCACAGATTAGTTTATGCTAGATCAGCATGGAATCAAAAGCGTTTAAAGTGAATGAAGTATAAGGACACTCTGCTGAGTGTGCTGCCCCTGGCTCACTTCAGATCACCCTGGTGGTTTTCTGTATTAAATTTTATTTTAACTTTCAAAAAGTCATACTCATAAAAGTATTCCTCATTTCCAAGTTCTTGGGGGTACTGAAGCCTCTGGGGCTTATAAATATACAAAAGAGAATTTTAGTTCAGTACAAATACACTATTGAAGAATTGAACAGCAGCAAGAAACCATACGAAGTATTGGAATCACTTTTTTTTGAATCTCAAGATAATTTTTCTTACTATCTTTATTTTTATTTGTACTGGCCAGAGGACATACACTAACATTTATAAGGGTAGATTCCACATTTATTTTTTGTTTTCTTTGCAATGCAGTCACTGAGCATATCACATGAAACTCACATAAATTTGGAATGGTGGTTGCCATCTTTATGGCGAAGAAAAAGGATACAGGGTTGACTGAGTAACTCTTATGATAAATATAACTAAAACTGTTGGAAGAAATATAAAAGCATCCTTTCAATATATTATGACACAGAAAATAATAAAAGATCCCTGAATGCTGAAATTGAAGGAAAAATAGTCAGCTTGAATGATAAATGTCAAATCTAGATTGCCCCATTAAGGTCTCTGGCATGACCTCATATAGCTTTTGTTGAAGAATGCACAGCCCAGAGTAGAAAAGATATAAAGTCAAGGTTGTGCTTGGGATGGGGAGGTGAGCAAGAAACTCCTCTTATAGATATTAGTACCATGGGACAAAATCAACCATTAGTAATCTCAATCCACAGAAAGTGAGAGAATGTTGCCTTTGTCAACCTGGGCCCAAGTCCGGGAAAATATTTCCTTTGAAAATTTGAGTTGGGCTTCCACAGTTTTGCAGCCAGAATTCATGCTGTGTGAATAAACTCCAAGCATTGTCTCAGGTTGGTAGTGATATAAGCAATTGGCAGAAGCAAATTTTCTAGAAGGATAAGAAGCTTCATGTAAGGCCTTAAATAATTTCCACAGGTATTTTTCAGGAAATAGGTACTTAAAGCAAAAAATATCAATAGATACCAAAAGTAAGTGCTAGTAAAACAAACAGAAACACACAGAACCACATCCATAAAGCCTACAGATATTGCAATTATCAGACCAAAATAAAAGATGATTTTGTGCACTAAGTTTTGACAATTAAGAGAAACTACAAAATGTTAGCAATAAAAGCATATTAAAACTTAAGCATAATTAAAATTAAACCAACTAGAACTTTTAGAAATTTAACTTATGTATATGTATAAATGCATGTATATATGTATAAGATATATATGCATATTAAATCACTATACATCTGTACTGATTTAGATTAAAAATTCAACAAAGAAGGGGGAAATCTCCGCCTAAAGTGGCATTGAGTTGTTTCTGATGAATTCTTTCTTAACTGAGAATAAACACTAGAAAAGTACTAAGTGAGCAAGATCCTGAATGGTCAAGATTCTTAAAAGAAGAGAAATTAGAAGTTTGAATATTTTCCTATTACAAAAAGCTGAGAGAAACTTTGGCAAGTTCATTGATCCAGGGGGATAAATATGAAGTTCAGGAACAAAAGGCCTGGGAGGCACCTGTTTCAGTTACTATTGCTATAGGCAAATCACCCCAAATGCAGTATTTGTGAAACAACAATTTCATTATATTCAAAGACTCCATAGTCTATAGATTTAATGAGGTCATAGCACATAAGCATATATCAGAGGTGAATTATCTCTGTTCTATGTGTTTCAGGCTTCTTATAGAAAAATTTAAAGTTTAGGGGTTAGCATAATGCCTAAGGACTGGAATCATTTGGAGGAGTGTTCAAATACATATTTGTAGGAATTGATGCTGGCTGTAAGTTGGAACTTTTCATCCCAAACAAGATTTGTTCATTTGGTATCTCCTAATTGTCTTGTTTGGGTTTCCCTACAACATGATAGTTGAGTTTCAAGAGTGAGAATCTAATGGAGGGTGGTGGGGAAGGAGGTACAAGGCATTTTTATGATCTCAAAAGTCACATGTGTGGATTTTTCATACTGTATCGATAAAGCTGTCACAGAGGCATGCTCAGGATCAAAGTAAATAGACATAGATTTTTAGAGCTATCTTTAAAAAATACAGTCTGTCACAACACTTGGCTTTTACTTTGGACCTGGAATGGCTGAAGCATGACATTTAGATTTCATAAAGACTCAATCCCAGTTTTAACTCAGCTCAGTCCCTGAATGTATTCATATGATTGGACCCCACCACATTATTCTTCTCATACCAAAATACTTTCTCTCTTTAAGAAACTTTCATCCATAACATCCTGTATATAACAAAGTTACTACACAATATTCGTGAATGAATAAATAATGACAAGGTAGAGAATAAAGATTTGCTGAAACAAAAAGAAAAATATAACCAAAAAGGAAGTAGACATTGGAAGTTGTACACATTGGAATTATCAGATGGGGATAGTAAAATACTGTAGGTCAGGGCAATTATGTCTTAATACTATAGAAATTAAATGACTAGGTGGAGCATTTCAGTAGAGACATAAAGCTATAATAAAGAATGAAATATGGGGCTGGGATTGTGGCGCAGTGGTAGCGTGCTCGCCTAGCATGCGTGAGGCACTGGGTTCGATCCTCAGCACCACATAAAAATAAAATAAAGATATTCTGTTCACCTGCAACTAAAAAAATAAATAAATATTAAAAAAAAAAAAAGAATGAAATAGAGACTGGAGGTAGATCTCAGTGACACTTGGCTAGCATGTGTGAGGCCCTAAGCTTGATCTCCAAAGCTGCATGGTAAATAAATCAATATGTAAATTTATAAGTAAAGATAAATTATAAATAAAAATAAAACAGCATATAAGATCTAAAGATATAGTGAGTTAAAGTTAATTCTGCCTTAATATTCAGAATAAAATAAAGACAAAGTGATTAAAATATAGAAAAAGTTTAAGAGATAGGGCATAATCAAAAATGTACCTAGAGTCACTGAAGTAGGAAAGAAATAAAGAGACTAAGTCAATATTGGTTTTTGAGGATTTCTTAAAACTGATGAAAGACATTAAGCCTCTGATCCAAGAATTGCTCTTCCTGCATGTAGTTCTTCACAGTAAAACATTCAAGATCAAAGGTAAAGAAAAAAAATAACACTAAAAAATTAAGACATGTTGCCTTTTAAGTGCCCAAAAGAGTAGAGATAGAAACAATGAAAACCAAATTCAGTGATGTGAATTAATTAGAGTATTGAAAGAATATAAATACTGTTTTATAATTTTTATACTGGCAAAATGTTATGCAAAACTAAAGTTGAAATAAAGGCACTTCTCTATAAATAAAACCTTAGCATTTGTCACCCGCAGACCAACACTGGAAGAAATAGCTAAGAATGTTTTTCATGCCGAAGGAAAATGTTTTTATGTGGATGCAGAGATGAAGAGAAGAATGCAGAACAAAGAATAATCTGTGTATTGACACAGATTAATTTGTAAAACTATAATTATTATTTTGAGATTAAGTGTATAAAGAACCATCATATCCCAGTAACCACACACATACTACACAAACGCATGCAGCTCAAGCATGTAACTAGCAGTAAACAGAAGTAAATTATGTAAGATCTATGTATTGTCCAGAATAAGATAAAGGTAGCAATGTGCTACTTTTATTCCTTTTTCCTTTTCCCCTTGTCATCATTTATATTGTTTAATTATTTTTAGTCAATTTTCTCCATGTTTGTTAGTTAAGCATTCTTACATTATTCTTTAAGTGGGCATTTAGAGAGATACATTTGCAATATACTACATAGAACAAATAGGAAGATATGTTAGTAATGGTATAATAATTGTAACATAAAAAGACTAAATATTCCAATTTAAAAACAAAAATTTTCAGACTTTATTAAAAAGAAAATATAAAAGCCAGGCATGATAGCACACTCCTGTAAAAACAGCGGCTTGGAAGGCTGAGGCAGGAGAATCGCGAGTTCAAGGCCATACTCAGCAAAAGTGAGGCGCTAAGCAACTCAGTGAGACCCTGTCTCTACATAAAACAGAAAATAGGGCTGGGGATATGGCTCAAGTGCCCCTGAGTTAAGTCAATCCACGGTACCAAAAAAAAGAAAAAGAAAAAATAAAATATAATATGCTATTTATAAGATGTAATTTATTTATAAAGACACAAAGTTAGAACAAAGAGTATGAAAAAGACATCTTGTGTCATACCTGATATTAACTTTTTTAAAGTGGAAATGAAATCAAAATGTACTCTTGGGGAGTATTGGGAAACAAAGTAATGGGTCATGCTAGAGGTGGACAAAGTAGTTTTTTGTTGTTGGGAGAAATTTACATTAAGATCTTTATAGCATTTTATTATGAAATTTATCAAAAATAGAGAAAAATTGAATTTGAGATGGTTTCCATATTCCTATGACTATTCCTATTCCATATTCCATATTCCTATGTAGACTCATTCTACACATTGTTGCTGCATTTGTTTTATCATATATACTAATTTGTGTGTTCATTATTTCATCAAATTCTTTTTAAGAATTTCAAATTAAGTTGCAAAGTCAGTGAGCACAGTATACTTTTGGACTCGATGAATGATTCAAAAGGAGGAAAAAATGCTTCGTGGATCTAAGAAAGAGTGGGACAGTCACTGGATGATGCCCTTGAATAGTCAGGAAGGGCTGGGAATCATGTGAGAAAGCAAACTGTTGATTAGCTGTGAGCAGGAACTTGGACTCCTTTATCAGAAGGGCAGTTCCTTGGAGCAAAGTCAGACAGAGTACAAGGTAAGAAGCAAGGACATGGTGGAGGCCATGATAGTGGGGTGTGTGAATTCTCTTCTCATCCCTTTCTCCATAAATGTTAAACAAAATTGGATATCTGATTGAAAAGATGATTGAAGGAATGATTGGGATAAACAAGAACAATGTTTTAGTTCTTCCCCAAACACTACTTGCAGTTTGTAGTTATGAATATTTTTGGATGTTATCAATGTGAATGGTTTAGAAAAACTTGAGGGCAATGTTATTTTTTAGACAGTATATTATTCATATAGTTTGCATATGCATATATGAATGTTTAATAGGTTTAATAGTAATCACTTTCAGTGGGCATTATTCAAAAACATCAACAGGAGTCTCTTTTCCCCACTTAGACAACTGCACATCAACCACAAAATGTTTTTTTATAGTGCTGTCAAATTGCCTAGCTTAATTTAGAAATGTTACACATAAAACTTCAATTTTGAGGGAGACATTAAATGGCTCTGAGTTAGGAAAGCTATTTGTAGCATTAATTAAGCTAAGTAAAGTTCAAAAAGAAAAACTGTTTGGACTCTCCAACATAGAAAAAAATGTATTGTGAAAGGAAATATTCAACTATTTGACTTTCTGACAGTGGTTGCTTGGGCAGCATTATATTTGCAACTGAATCTCCAGCTCCAGACTTCTCCGGAAATATTAAACAAGATGCAATATGTTTTAGAATAGATTTTTTAAAATCTGAGTTGAGACAAGTAATGTTATACACTTTTCTTGGTTAACTCTTTGACCTTACTTATGTTCTATAACACCCAACATTTAAGCCTCATTTCTGTTCTTATACACTGAATAATTACTTCACTTGTGCTTAGAGAATGTCAAGGAAAGTAACGAATAATAAGCCTCAAAATGTATCTTATGATACATAAGTGATGGCATTCGGGGAAGAATGTTTTTCTGTTGTGTTAATTTAAATCAGTTATTGCTCTGAACTCTGTCATGTACCCACATAAAGAACCAAAAGGAATTTTATTAGAAAGTAGAGGACAAATGGCTTCTTTAAATCTCAATGTACCTTTAGGAACTTGTGAATTAACAGTGGTAGGGAGGCAAGAAAGAAGCACACTCATTTCCATTGTAGTGAATTTCTGTTGTGATTCATGGCAAACTCAAGGAATAAAGCACAGTGCATCTGTTGTTGTTAAAGGAAAATTACCTACTTTATATCAGCTGAGGCAGCATCATTTAGCAGCATCTCCAGGGCCATATTAAACCAAGCTTTACTTATTTCATTATTAATTTGGCAAAAAAAAAAGATTTTACTCTTTTTACATTTTTTATTACAATGTAAAAATACTAAACACATTTAGAATTTTAACCACTGCTAATCTCCATTGTTTTATGCTTTGAAGGTCATGGATTCATTTACATTCATTTATAAGTACTCTGAGTTAGGACAGAGTTGTCATCTAGAACAGGATTTAGTATGCAGCTACTGACCTGTACAATTTGAAGTAATCCTAGAATAAAATTTAAATCATTTAGAGTCAAATTTTGTAAGAGGAGTTTCCTTCTATAGTTTAATTTTGGCAAATCAATATAGTCTTTGAACTTAGCAGATTTCAAAAGAGTTTAGATTTCTCTACAGAAGACACCCAACATATTTTAATTTTTATTTCTCTGAAGTTATAGGAGATTATAGATCTAAAAATTACCAGGTTGGATTTTCAGAGATCATCAGATCTGAACCCTCATTTTACAAATGAAGAAATTTGTGGCCAAAGAGAACTGGCTTGCCTTAGGTCACATAGCCCATTAGTAAACTTATAATCATTTTTAAAACAGAGGGATATATTAGTATGAGTTTTCACAATTTAAGTAGATGTAGCAAATTTTATTTGAATCCTAATTACTAAAATGTTAATTTGAGTGTGAAAATTGTTTCCCCACAGTTATGCAATGTTACTCCTTGACAAACTTTGTAAAGACTGTCTGAAGTCGATCATTGCTCCTTTAAACTACCATGCATTAAAAAGAGATTCAGTGATGATCTCCATTTCTTATGTACTATACTCCCACATATTCTGGAAACTGCCTGCAGTTCTGACACTCTGTCAACACAACCAGCCAAGTTCCTTGCAGTTTCCTGGCTATCAAGAATATGTAAGTAGAAATTACACGTTTGAGCTGACTTTTCAAGTGTGTTGCAAAGAATATTCAGGTAATCTTCAGGGGTTTGGTTTAAGTACTTGATCTCATTGCCAAACTCTTTGCTTGGCTCTATGGGTGATACCTATTTTGTGACATAAAGATAAGGATGCCAGGCATGCCCTCATTCTCAAACACATTCCTCTTATTTTTCTAGAATATACTGTTTATAAATTAATTCCTTGCATTGATATATGAATTTACAAATTATACAGTACTTTCATGTTCTTTTTGTCAAAACTCACCAAAAGAATTTTCCATAGAATCATTGGCATACCAAGAGAATAACATTTGAAATAGTCTATCCCAGGTAGAAGCAATAAAGGAGTATACTCTAGAAAATTTAAGAACAATGATAAAACCATTCAAAGTTGGTCTGCTTTTCATCATTTTTATGTTTTACAATTCTAAACAGTTCTAGTGATAAAATATTGCTGTCTTAGAAATACCCCCACCCTTGCCTTGGAAATTTGAAAGAAATGATATGGTTGCTGTTGAGTTATAATAATACATATGTAAGCTTCAAATGTATATTTTAGATTTTAGGCACTATATTTTATATGGAAGCTAACTTACACAGTTTGTTCATAGACTGTATTTCAAGAGTAAGTTTAAGATCTTAACAGTTTGGAATTGTTCAAGTTTCATTAGGATGAAATTTATGGCTCCTATGATATTGTATATTCCCACATTTAAACAATAGATAAGAAGTGAATAATAATAGTAAAGGTCCTTGAGTGACTACGATACGTTTAGTGTATGTGGGTCTAGAAATTTTACTTGTGTCTAGAATTTCAAATGGTAGCACTGTGAATCACAAGGAATATTTTTATTTGGTTGGAGAAAATGTTAAAATGATCATATATGCAATATAATTGGTACAGAAGAGTGACTATTATATGGGTAATATATGGGGTAATTCTTTCCCCAAATATTAGTGAAATTATTTGCTAGTTTATTAAGCATGTAAGTCTTTAGGAATAAGGTAGGAAACGAGAAACAGAGAGTGAGTTGCCAAACTGGCATGGTTGCATGTTTATGAGTGTGTGAGCATGATGTGTATGTGGTCTTGAGATAAACATAGCTTATCCTTCACTTTGGCCCTGACAAACATAATCCCAGTAATGGAATCAAGACTCTAAGGTCAGACTGGCTAAGCAGACTTTCCCAAAGTATTTATCTCAGTGATGCTGTGGTAAGGGGCATTTCTAGACTGCATCAAATGTATTTGACCCTCCTATGTGACTAAATTGAATAGTGAACAGAATTTTTGGTGACTTGATACATTCTCTGTACTTATTTGCAAGATGGTGAATTGGCTCAGTGACTTTTTGTTGTTGTTCTAATCAGTTATACATGACAGCAGAATGCTCTTTGATTCATTGTACACAAATGGAACACAATTTCTCACATCTCCAGTTGTACTCAAAGTAGGGTCATATCATTCATGCAATCATACACGTACCTAGGGTAATGATGACCATCTCATTCCACTATCTTTCCTATCCCTGTGCCTCTTCCCCTCTCCTCTCTTCCCCTTCTTGGCCAATCCAAAGTTCCTCTCCTCATCCCGTGCCCGCCCCCACTTATGGATTAACATCCATAAGAAACATCCAGCCTTTGGTTTAGGGAGATGCTCAGTAACTTAAATAAGTTTGTACTGGGAAGTATTCTACTATCTAAAAACCTTCAAAGAAAGTCACCTTTCCAATATGCCTGTAGGAAATAGTGCTGAGTTACTTCCTGTAAGTTGTCCCATGAAAATCACAATCAGTAATGAATATAATTATAAATCAAAGTGAGATACTTTATATACTCATGACCAGTGATGTCAAAAGTTGTATTCTTCCACTGATTCTTCAAGGACCTTAAGTGAGTTAGACTACTACTTTTCTGGTGAGAATATAAGAATATGAGAATAATAAAAATGCATATGTTGTTTTTGTTCTAGGGAATAAGTTATACACATTGATGATTTACAGATAGGGCAGTGTGGTGTAAGGGTATAAGTATCAACTTGTAATTTAAACAATATTATATTTAAATATATTTTTAATTCAAGACCAAAGGTCTGTATGCAAAGATATATGCAAAGATCCTTAGACTGTTTGGAATAAGACAGTATTTCCCCTGTGGAACTGACTTTACAAAGTTATTTTTAAAATTCGCTTATCAAAAAATTTTAATTTAGAAGACATCTCAAAAACAAAACAAAGCAAACAACAACAACAATAAAACAAAACAGGAAAAAAATCCCATTAAGACAGTAGACAGATGCCCCAACAATACTCTTTGCCTTTCTTTTTATTTGGGGAGAAAGTCTTTCTGATTTTTTTTTCTTTTTAAGTAGGCTAAAATATGAAGTAGGCTAAAATATGAAGTAGGCTAAAATATGATACTTGATGCCTAAAAGACATGAAGTATCTCCCAATTGAACATTTGTGTGCGCACACACACACACACATACACACACACTCCTAGGGAGAAAGTGGGAGGAGGAAGATGCTGCCAACAATTCACAAACTATTAAGTTTTCTTTTTACACTGAAAAAGGAGGAAAGCTCGTTATACTTCCACAGGAGGAAAGCTTGGCTGAACCCAGGGACACATTGCATCATTCAAATGTAATCAGTAACCAATTTACATCTATTTGCAATAATAGCAATTAACTAATCTTGCTAGTAAGAAATTTAGTATAGCTAGTTATAAATGTAACATATCTGTCTATAAAGTAATTATCATAGTATTATAAGGTGGTATTAAACTCATCATAAATTTATTTTGAAATTTTAATAATAAAAATCTCGTTTTTTTTCTTATGACCTAAGGAGAGTTTAACCTCGTATCATTTCTATAGCCATTCTGTTCATCCATAACCATAGCCTGAGAGGGAAAGAGAGATGGGTTGTGCAGACAACGAGGCTGCCACAAGAGCTGGGGTTCAATATTCAGTTATATGAAATTAGCCATTCTCATTGCCTTCTTCTGGCCCAGTGTCAGGGGTGGGGACTTACCGCTCCTAGATGTGAAGTGTATGTAGGCACCCATGCTGTCTATTTGCCCTCCTTAGAATGGAAAATAAAGGTAGAGGAATTGGGATGTCAGAGACATGAAAAAGGTAGCAGGGTCTGTGAGATACCCTAGTAGGATGCCAAGAATGTATTCATCTAAACACCCACTGTTAGTCATAACCCTTGTCTGGTGCCACTGTCCAGAGGACTGAGGGAAGAGAGGTGGTAAAGGAGGGGTTCAGGCTTTGATTTAGGGAAGGCAGCCTTTCTTAATTCTCTTTGGTTAGGCTGTCCAACTAATTGATTAGCTCTGCACTCTCAGTCACTTAGGATATTTTGGTGTCATATGATAGATCTGACACATACATACCTAGAAAACTTTAGATGTACTTAAGAAGCTGTAACTTTAGCTCTGCAGATAAATCTGTTTTCTATTCTTTTTTCTAATTTTCCTAATCACATCAGTTTTGCTTGGGCAAATTGCAGAGTGAATCAATAAATTTACTGATGAAAAATAAAGTATAAGTTTCCATTTTTAGTCTTGAGTCCATGTCCTTTCTGACTGACATTAGTACTAATGAGAACTGTGATTTATTGAGCTTGTTGCATGTGTTAAGCAATTTATGTCACTGGTATGAACACATTTAGTATGAAGTAGTGCCATTTGTATTCCATAGATGAGAAAATTGTGGTATAGTGCACTTTGGTCCCTGTCCAGGCTCACATAAATAATGGGTGTTGGATCCAGGGCTCAGGCAGATCTGATACCAGGACTTCCTGTCCTCACCACTGTGGTATACTGCTGTATCTGGATAACTATGATCATTCATCCAAACTTATCCATGCAGAAAGTCCTCCAGCACCCCAATGTCTAGTCTAACCTTCTTGCCAGTGTAGCTAGGTCATCTTATCACCACAATATTTTTCATAGTCTATCTTTAGCCATTTATTAAACAGAACTTACTGAGCATCAACATATGCCTATGCACAGGAAATATATTGGACTATTTCAACCCAGCCTATTTTGTGTTATGGGCTGAGCACAATATCACTGGTCCTGTAAAGGTAAAAGTATGGAAAGCTATAGAATGTATAGAAGGGGATCAAGCCTGGATATGAGGAAATCAGGAAGGCATCTCAGAGAAGTCAATGACTCCTGAAAGATGAGCAGATGTTCTCCCCCCCACTCCCAAAGATATGTGGAAAGAGTAGGTCGAGTATAAGGCCTCTGGTGCCAAAATTGGAAGGGTATGTATCTTAGTCTGTTTACTGCTTCTGTGACAGACACCACAGACTAGGTACCTTATAAATGCTAACTTATAGTCTGCAGTTGGGAAGTCCAAAGACACAGTGCCAGCATCTGGTGAGGGCCTCTATGCTGATCATAATATGGTGGAAGAGAAAGCAAGCACTCTGGCAGCAGAGAGCTTACTTTCATAACCAAGCCATGCACAATAATGACGTTCATTTGTTCACAGGGGTGGATGTCTCATAAATTGGTACCTCTAGATTATCCCACTTCCCAATACCATTACAGTGGCAATTACATTTCTACATGAGTTTTGGAGAAGGCTTTCAAAACATACCAATATGTATGGAATACTTAAAAGTATTTTATTTTGCATAAGAGGTATGCCTGTGTGAGTTGGTGCTGTAGAACACAGATAGGCAAACTATTATTCCCTGTGGAACAAATTTGAATCATCCTATTTTCCCATGGCCTGGCTATTTTCACATTTAAAATGATTCAAAAAACGAAAACACAAACTATATTCTATGATGTGAAAAATACGTGAACTTCAGATATCAGTGTTCACAAGTGAAGTTTTATTAGAACACAGGCATACCCATTTTTTTTTCTTCTATTTTTTTATGGTTTCTTTATGCTATGACAGCAATGTTAAGTAGTTATAACAGGGATCAAATATAGTTGGTCTAGAAAATCTAACATATTTGCTATCTGGCCTTTTACAGAGAAAGTTTGCTGAAAATTTTTATTCTAAAAGGCAGAAGGGACGTTGAAAGAGTTTTAATTCTCAAATTTCTTCACTTGGCTCTTTAATTTTCCTTCTTTCATGTTTTCTCATCTTAGCTCTCTGAAGAGCCATTTTTACCTAAAGTCATTTTGTTGTATCTTAGACTGCTTCTGGAGTTTTGTAAGTAAGCAGTTATGGCATTCATAAACCACCACATTCATAATATAGAGCTTGTCTAAAATGAGGGTCTTCCTGTTTGAGAATGGGGATAGGATCACTATTATCTGTATGTCCATTTTATTTTTATTTTATTCTTTTGGTACTGGAGATTGAACTCAGGGCCACTTGACCACTGAGCCATATCCCCTGCCCTATTTTGTGTTTTATGTAGAGACAGGGTCTCGCTGAGTTGCTTAGTGCCTCGCTGTTGCTGAGGCTGGCTTTGAACTTGGAATTCTCCTGTCTCAGCCTCCGTAAGTGCTGGGATTACAGGCTTGTACCACTGCACCTGGCTTGTATGTCCATTTTAAACCCTCATGTCCCCTGTGCTTCTGAGAATAAACTGCGGGATGAATTGTGAGGTTTACTAGTAAGTCTTAAAGATGTGGTTTCCTTTCCCCTCTCCCCAACTCTGTGGGCACACACATGCTAACCACACACACACACACACACACACACTCACAGAAAACAGGTCAGTGGGTATCACTGTTCAAGAACACCTATAGTTACCTTTAGAGAAGTCACTCCATTCAGAGGAAGCATCAGTGAAACAAAAACAGGGAAACAGTTTGAGGACTATTGTGTCTAGACAGCTAGATTCTGAAACATTGAGGAAAATTCTGGAGAGCTTGTCAGAGCTCTACAGGGATAACTAGTCATCCTGCAATTTAGCAGAGAGGCTATTTTTTGCAGCATTTGACAGGTGGATGAGTTCTAATCTGCATGTCTATTTTGAAACATTGCTTACCCAAGAGGTAAACATCTGGTTGGAAACATAGGCAGTGGTTCACAATCTATTGCTTGATATCAGTAGCTTAGAAGATTATAGCTGATTATTAGTTGGTTTCAAACCTGGAGTAAGGTGACTTTCATCAGTTAAAGAGATGTGTCATTCAGTTTCTTCTTATGTGTGTGTTAATACTTTTGAATATTTTCTCATTATGCTTAATCCTTAGAAAGTGAAATCATTCCCCATAAAACCCACTTATCTGCTTCTGGGTCTCAGTAAAACAGAAACTTAATATGGGCGCCAGTGTTGATATTTCCTGTAGGTTTTTTTTTCCTACTGTTAGAATTTTAAATTAAGCTATTCTTGCAGAATTTTTTACCTAATGACTATAGATTAGGCACACCTGCCAATCCTGCTGTGTTATGCTAATTTTAATTGTTGTTCTTCAGAATTATTAAGCATGGAGTAATATTGAACTGAATATTTTATTGATATGAATGTGGACTACATTTTTATTTAGAGTGAAGTTTTGAATGTTCACAAATAATTTTTAAGGACTTTGCATTAAAATCTCACACATTCTGGTGACACAGGGAAGAATCCATGATTAATACTTTTATTAATATTCTGGTGAATTAATGAATATATGCAGATACCTAGTAATTATTTTGTACATTTATATACATTTTTATATTCAAAAGTTATAAAATCTAGATATTAATATTAATTATTAAAGTTCTTAATATAATTTTGCAATACACTTGGAAAAAGAAAATTTTTGTTTTGTATATATATACAAATATATATATGCATGCAGGTAGGTACATAGGGAAACATATATGTCTCTAACACATATACACACACATATTATATCCTTAGTGCTAAGCACTGGGAACATAATAGACATTATATTAATCTAATATTTGTTGTATGAATAAGAAACAGTTTTTAACTATTAAAATGTTATGGACATTTTCTTAATGCCAGAGACACTTCTTTGTGTGTGTGTGTTTTTTATAACTTCGTGCGACTGTAGTGAAATTTTCCCTTTTATGGGAAAAAGAAAATCATTTTGACTTTACAATCTATCATTTGTGTGACTGATGACAAAATTTGGTGCATATTTTTAACTTGATCTTTCCAAATCTAAATGTTTAACAGTAAATATCTTAGAGATACTGGAAAATGGATATCTTGTGCATGCTCTGGGTATATTCACTTGTGCTACTTTTAAAATCAGAGAATCATAGAAAGTAGAGGGTTTTCAGTAGTGCTGCCTCTACCCCTTGCAAGCTGAGCTCTGTACTTTGTGTTTATACAGAGGGTGATACATCTTTAGAGAAAGGGATTTTGATGCTCACAAATATTGAAAGCTTCTGATACAGACCAGTGGTTCTCAACCTGGGGCAATCCTACACACTTCTGCCCTGGGGACATTTGTCAATGTCTAGAGATGTTTTTGACTGTAGCCTCAGGATGGATACTATTGTCATCTGGAGCCCAGATATACTGCTAAATATCCTACAGTGCTCTGGATAGTTCACCTCACTCCTCCCCTCAGACAGGATGATCTGGCCCACAATGTCAGTTGTGCTGAGGTTGAGAAACCTTGTTGTAGACCAGTGCCTGATTTTGCTGATAAGGAAGCTGTGTACAATGAGATGGGAGATTTATTTAAATCAAACCGTTTATTTCATGCATGAGTCAAAGTCTCGACTTTCCTTACTTTATGCTTTGTGTCCTTTAATTGAGGATCCATATGAAATACCATTTTGGAAAGAAAAATAACATCAGCATGGTGTACCTCTAAAAGAATAACATAATGCTTTGCATGTGCTTCATTGCAATAAATATTTTTCATTATCCAGCATACTATCTGTAACAAAGATTAAGAAGATAGTTTCCCTGTTTGTCAAGAGCTACCAGCTGGGAAAATTGACTGAGAGATAAATAAATATGAATCAATAAGTAGTGTCCTGAAATATTCATAAAGTTCTATATGAATGTCAACAAGGGAGGATATGATTAAGTTCGGAGGGAGTCTGGGAGTAGTGCAAACTACGGAGAAGAGGTGACATACGTGAGACCCTGAAGGTTAAACAGGAGTTTGTTTACACAGACTAAAAGAGGAGGGAGAGCGCTCTCTTGGTTGAGATAACGTTATACCAAAAGGCATGGAAAGGTCAAAATCCTTAGTGCATCCTCATAAAATTTTAGCATGAACAGGAGCTTGCTATCTTATGGCCCATTAATCCTACTTCTGGGTGTAGTTCCAAAGGAAATGGAATCAGTATATCAGAGAGTTACCTGAACACACATGTTTATTAAAGCACTATATACATCGTAGCCAAGAAGTGAAATCAACCCAAGTGTCTATTAACAGATGCATGGATAAAACACACACACACACACACGTGCACATGTGAAATATTATTCATCTGTTAAAAAAATGAATTTCTGTTGTTTGCAGCAAGATGGATGGAAGGGGAGCTTGTTATGTTAAGGGAAAAGCTGGGCACAGAAAGTAACTACTACATGATCTTACTCATGTGTGGAAGCTAAAAAATGTTGCTCACAGAAGAGAGTAGAGCAGGATCACTAGAGGCTAGGAAGAGTGGGAGGTGGGGAATGGAGGGCATTGGATAATGGGCACTGAAATACTGTTAGACTGGAGGAACAGGTTCTAGTGTCTTGTTGCACAGTAGAATAATTATAGTGTACAAGAAGTCATTACATATTCCATTGAGAACTATAAGAGAATAATTCAAAGGCTGTGAATAGGAAGAAACAATTGAGTGTGTAAGGAGCTAGAAATACACATTGTAAACATGTATACATGTTTATACATTGTATACATGTTTCTAGTTATCACAGTATACCTCATAAACATGTACAATTATTATGTGTCAATTAAGAACTTAGTCAGCAATTTGCCAATTTGGGCTTATTTGAGGGCAGAAGATAAGAGATAAAACCTTTCACCACAGATTCTCATTCCTGTGCCATAGTGCTGGAAGTTTTACTGTAGGAAATTAGTTCCATTTGGCTTAAAAATTGCCCTTTCCCTGCCATTCTCTCTAGAGAGAAACCATGTGTCCAGATACATTATGTCTCCAAAAGACCTTCAGGGGACAAAGCATATCCAACTGCTTTTCTTTATGAAAATAAAACTGACTCATATGGTGATAGGAGTCCTTGGGTGTTTGAGGAGGGCAGAGTGGTACTAGCGGGGACAGAAAAGAATAAGAAAATTCAGGATGATGGGTTGGCTGTCAGGTCCTGGCATGCCAATTCCTAGTTTGACGTGGACTTTGAGTAGTCACACTTGTGATATTTTCATGGCCAAACCTTTTGTAATATTAGAACTGTATATTCTTATTTTATTTCTTTCAAGTTAGTTGACTATAAAGGAGTAAGCACCTTTTACAACATGGTCCCTCAGCCACAAATCTGGCTACACAGAGTTTACCAGTCAAGGGCCACTTGGCTGAAATAGATCTTGAACATATGACCTTGGAGGAATTCATAATTTGAATCTTATAAAACAGGATTCAGAGCCATCATTAACACATTCAGGGCCTTTTTGTGAATCAAAGGGTCCTACTGGTCCACCATTTGGAAAGAGTTTGCTTTCTTCCTGCTCTGGAAACCCCAAAGCCAGGGCTACTGGCCATAGATAGTAGCTTAATGAAAGGAAGTTGGATTGGATTTCAGACCCACCTGCACCTCTTCTACCAGCTGCCTTGGTGTAGACCACATACTGCTATCATTGTACACGTGGACCCTGGAAAGGATAAGCCAAGTGGCAAAATTCATGTTGTTGATCAGTAGTATAACCTTAGTTTAATCACACAGAGAAGGAGCATGGATATTTATGTTGGGCGGGGGAGTCTGTAAAGCTGTGCCCACTGTTATCTTTCACTCCACCTTACAACCAAGGTGGAAAACACCTGAAGAGTTGTAGTTCTGGTAAATTCCTCATCCCTGATCTGCAAGACCATAGTTGCACACTGTGTTGCCTTAAGTATTGCCTTTATTGCTAGCTACCCAGAGGAATTCCTCTAGCTCTGCCATGAATATTCTATGTGAGGCATTTGTACCTAATGCGTTTCTAGGTTTAGCCACAGCACTTGAGTCTGCTCTTTTCTCTTCCTGCAGCTCTTTCTTTAAGAAACATGTGCTTTCTCTACACATATGCTCACATGACATTTGTCTGTGTGGTTCTCTAGCACTGTCGTCCTCCTCACCACACTCATCCCCTGAGCTCATGGGAATGATATCTTGCATCTAGCTCTGCCTTTTGACAGTTCATGGAGACTTGGGGCTCTGAATATAGTTCTTTACTTTATTTCTGTGACAGAATTCTAGAGACCTGATCCTGATCCTGATTCTGGTCTTCTGTGAGTGAGTGTTCTTCCTTAAGGCATCTGGAGGTTTATGATGTATATTAACATCCAAGAAGTATTTAAGAGCGTTCTGTGTGCCAAGCCCTGAGCAAGTTCCTCAGAGTGAAGGAAATAAGACATTAAAACTCAAGAAATCACACCAGCATGTTTGCTTTGATTTAATTAAATCAAAAAGTTAACAATTAAATTATGAATTTTTCTCTGTGCAATTTTATAACATAATCGTTAGAAAATCAAAACCCCCAAGTATAATAGTAGTGGCCACTGGTTGTTGTTAGATCAAGTAATTCTGTAAGGAGTTACATTATGCACTTCTGTCTCTTACAGCATGCTTTCACAATGCATTATGCTCATTGCAACATTTTATTCTTGCTCCTGTGATTTGCATTGCTTTTTTGAAAGCTGTAATAAATATTTCCTATGTTGGACTCTAATTCCTTGAACCTGGCATGTTGATTATTCACACCCAGTAGGAAAGTAAGGACTTAAGTGTGACTGTTTTCCTCTTCAACAGGTTCATATTCATTGTTCTTTCTCTTTAGTATTATGGCACATGCCTGAAATCCCAGTGGCTCAGGAGGCTGAGGCAGAAGGATCATGAGTTCAAAGGCAGCCTCAGCAACTTAGCAACCCCCTAAGCAACTTAGCAAGACCCTGTCTCAAAATAAAAAATAAAAAGGGCTGAGGATATGGCTCAGTGGTTAAGTGCACCTGCATTCAATCCCCAGTGCAAAAAAAAAAAAAAAAAGTAGAACTTTATTTGTTTTTACTTCATTTGATCTCTCCTTTAATGTTTTTATGTGTATTCTGGTTTCTCAGTTTTAATATGCTGTTCATTCATCATAAATCTCTTAAATTTTATTGTTTGCTTATATAAATACACATTCAGAATGATTAGAAATTAAATAATATAAAATGTTCTAAGAGGTAAACAGTTCATAAATTTTTATGTATCTTTGTATAGTACATTAAATTCTAAATGTTATTTAAATTGAACTTTTATATATTATAAATATTATAAGGTTAATCGTGGAAAATTTTACAAACAATAAGAAAATAAATCTTTAGAAAATCATATTATTTTTGTAAACACTTGTGACCCACCTTTCATTTCAATGGCAACTTCTATAAATTAGTATTTATTGAATATATCTTGATTGAAATATTTCTAATTCTAAAAACTGCTATTTGAGATCAGTTCTCCTTCTCTATAAAAGAGGGCTGGACAGGTTTAGAAATTATGGTGGTCTCCAGGCCAGAGGTAATAGTGTACTACTTAACATTGTACAAAATGATATTTTCCTTTTCCAAATTGAGTGAAGAGCTGCAGAGAGTCCTTGATATTCTTGACCTATTATAGTTTTAAATGTTCAGTCTGAGGATTTCCATTTCAATCAGGCAGCTAGAGTGGAATAAAATTGAAAAGTGAAATGAATTACATTTCCTTCATTGGTTGTTATATATCAGAGCAGGGGCCTTTAATTAGCATATAGGCCAGTGAAGTGCCCTCAGTGTCTTGAATCAAGAGGGCTTTCACCCTAGGGAAGGTGATAACTCTTGCATTTAAACCTTGCTCAGGAGAGTTCTAGTTGTTAATCAAGGGCCATTTTATCTGAAGATGAAGAATGTAACAAAGGAACAAATTATAATATAATCTACCTTAAAGTCATTATGTAAAGAGACAGAGGAAAAATAGGAAACAAATACTTGTTTAAAAAACGCATAAGGAATATTGAGTACCTAAAAGATATTATGGCAGGGACTAAGGGAAATGGGGAAGTCATTGCACTTCATTGAAGTTCATCATTCCTGTCAATAAAATGGGGATAACATGCAAGTCTTACAGCATTACTGTGGGGATTAATGTTAATATAATACAGAAATTCGCACTCAAAAAAAAAAAACAACAAAGCTTTGGCTGTTATTAGAATTAATAATGATGAATATAGGCTAAGGAGATTACATCTGTTTTTGGAAGGCAAAGATCTGTTGAAGGTTTTGGGTATGTGCGATGACTGTACTATTCCAAAGGTAGCAACAGTGGGCATTGCTTCCATAGGGCAGAAACGTGTTAGAAGTTGACTGCAGTATTCCTGATAAGATGATAATTGAAACTTGAATTAGGTTGGAGGTGGAGTGGTTGTAGATTTGAACTGAAGAAGGAAAAAGAGATATATTAAGGTCACAGAATTCAAGGTTTCACATCTACTTTTGTAGGACATAACAGGTTTGAAGCTCAATAATGGCACCCATCAGCTGCTAACCTTAGACTGGTCATTTTTCCCCAGTTTAGAGCTTGATGAGGAAAGAATTTCCTGTATTTTTTTCTCTTGAACTCATAAAATCTGTGCGCATCAAAAGAGATGATGCTTTCTGAGTTGCGCTATAGAATTGGTAAGAAGATGGTAGGAATATGGTATCCTGAAAGCTACTGCCTGACTAATTCTGAGAAGTTTCTTCCAAAGCATTCTCTGACAGTTGCTTAATCCCAGGAAGAAACAAAACATGACCTTCCTTAATAGTACTGTTGCTTTTTTCCCTACAGTTACAGTTATTGCTTATCTTGCTTTATGTCTTAGAATGCTATAATTCTAATGTGCTTATACTGAATTACTGGCTCAAACCATTTTGAGAAAATGCCAAAAACCTATTTTGAAAACCTTGTTAGGGACATATATGAAGGACAGATCATTCTGTACTTTGGGAAACAATGTTATGATGATTAATTTTCAGAGAAACATTGTGAATGGATGTGTTTGTCAGTAAAGGGTGTTTTGGGTGGTGGGAGACACATTGTAGCTGGCATGAATATTTAGATTAAATACTCTATTTAATTATCTCAATTTCTTTTAATAGAAATAGTTCCCTCCCCCCCCCCAAATCTTTGCACTGCCTGTAAATTAACTTGAGCTACAACTCAATCAGCTTTCAAATATGACTGCCTGTCCTTTGTGTATATTTGTATTTGTAGGTGGATCTGTCCATATGGGTATGCACATTATCACTTAGTAATGCATACAACTTCTGCTTTCTGAGAAATGTCTTAGGAATTTTAAAGCCCACATCACTAGTTCCATTATTTTTTGTTTTCTTTTTTAGTTTGAGCTATTGTTTATCCACATTCTTTATGGGCTGAGTGTACCTTGAGGCATTTTTTAGGAAAGGAATTGCCATTTTGTATGAAACATAATCATATACACTGCTTGTAGCTAAACAGGAGGGAAAACAGATCTTGGATTATTAGTAAAATGCTCTCGTTTTCTTCTTTTTTATTTTACAGGCTAGACATAGTTTCTAAAAGTATTAAACAAAATAGACATTCAAGATACTTTTGACTGTGTGTAGCTGTAAAGTGCAGCGATAACTCTAGCTGTTTTACCTTTTGTTTGAAATGAGAAAATCTATGGGAATCTCTAAGCTGATGTTATTTGATTTATTTCTTATTTCTCTGTCTGCTGGGCAATGAGAATAGACGGGAGACAAAGTGGCTCGAAGACTGTTGTTGACACTGCATTCAGCTGTATGGTGTTGCCTCATCTCTTTCTGCAGTTTCTTTACTTGGATTTCAGATACGCTGGAGTAGCGAAGAGTAGCAGGATCCTGTCCTATCCTTTAACTAATAGTGCTCAAACTTCATTGGCCCAATTTCTCTCTCTCTTCCACCCCCGAGGCAGAAGGAAAGAGGAACCGGGGTAAAATAAATACAAAAAACAAAAGTACGTAGATCTTCACAATTTTGCCTAATAATAGCAAAGTGATTTCTCTTTCCTTTGTCATCTCTTCCTCTTATATTCTTACAAATAAGAAGTTAAATGTATTATGTGCAAATACATCAGAAACATGAACAGTCTACCATAGAACTAACTTAATGGTTAAGAACAGTGGCTGGGAAACCTTTTCTATAAAGGGCCAGATCATAAATTTCTAGGCTTTGTGAACCACATTGTTTCTATTGCAACTACTCAACTCTGCTGTGGTGTGGAAATAGCCATAGACAAAATGGAAAAAATAAATGAATGTGACCGTGTTCACATAAGATTCATTTATGGACTTCTGAATTTCAGGTAATTTTTCATGTGTAGTGGATTACTATTCATTTGTTTTTTTAACCAAGTTTATCAATATATTTCTTAACTCACATGCCATAAGAGTAAAGCATGTGCTAGATTTGACTCATGAGCTTTGTCAACCAGAGAATGAAAACAAAAATATGATTCTGTTATGAAGCATTGAGAGTGACAGTAGCTACCATTTATTATCATTTACTATACATAAGGCACTATGTCAGATGCTTTATCTATCATCTGATTTAATGTGTAAAACAATTCTATATTAGACATTACTAGCTTAATCTTGACAGAACTAACTGAAGCTCTGGGAAGTTAGGGTATTTTTCTAGTATCACACTGTTAGTAAATCAAAGACTTGTGTTCAGCTGTTATGAGGCAGCAAAACTCTAGGAATACCTCATTGCTTCTTTGGATTTTCAACTGTCATCTGTAAAATGGAAGTGCTATTCTTGATCTCATTGGCATATAGATGCAGTGAGGCCCATGTAATTCTGAAAATTCTTTAGAGCTATGCAACTTTACTATTAAGATGATTGGATTAGTGTATTCATTAAATTAGTTTTCCTTCTAGCTTTAGCATCTCAGATCCATTATTATTTTTATCTAATTTGAAAAGTAAAATATTCCTAAAATTCTGTGAGACTTGTTATCAGGTAATAAATCAATATATCATAGAATATAGTTTAAATTGATTATATTGCTGGTAACAGGAGATATAATAAAGAATAGTATAGGCTAGCATGAATCAGGAAAAAAGTTTCATCAAGAGAAGTACAAGCTAGTTTTTAAAGAATAAGATGGACTGGAGTTGGCTCAGGGTATTAATATGTATGTAAGAATCATATTTTATCAATGAATTTCTACCATCAACATGAATAATTAAAATTATTAAATTTATAAATAATTGAATAATTAAATTTCCTTTGTGAAATTTAAAAGAGTTTGTGATCTAAAAGCTAATGTTTAAAGAAATCATGGATTAATTAAATATAGACCCAGAACTTAAGTTTTACCATATTTTTTACAAGATGAAAATATATTGATTCTAGAAACTCAGGTTGATGATTCTATTTGAGATGCCTAGCAATGTACATCAAGCAATTTTTAAGCAGTAGGTATGTGAGTTCTTAGAGAAAAGTGAAGATAAGCAAAACAAAACAAAAAAACACTGGTATCTAGCCTTCATAAAAAGATCTCATTAGGAAAAAAAAGAGAGAAATGTATGAAATGCAAAATTCAAAAGTTAAAAAAATATGTGAAATATAACATTAAGAAAATCTCTCAAAAAGTAAGAAAAAAAGAAAGAAAATAATAGAGAATTCAGGTAACCAGTGTTAAGTACTAGAAATGCAAAGGAAGTATAATATTCTTAGAGAAATAAGGATTTATATATATGAATGAGCACCGTACTCTTATCAGATATAATCAGAGAAAAAAGAATGTGAAATTTTCAAATTTGATGTCATGTGTAAAAGAGTGAAGAGTTGGTAAGATATATTCAGTATGTTAAAAAAATGAGTTTGGAAATTGGGGAAAAAATTATGAGAATCAAACCAGAAGCTCCAAAATTCTCCTAAAAGGAGTTCCAAAAATGGAAAATATTAGGGAGCAACTGTTCAAAATAGTAGGAAAAAAAGCTTGTATAGTAAAGAAGGATATGATTCATCTTGTTGAAAGAACTCACTGAGGAGAGAGAAGATTGCTAAAGCAAGCTAGGAGGTGTGTCTGATCTCACAACACAGAAAAAGGCAGGGGAGGAAAGCAGAATTGAGAAGTGGGTGACAAAATAAATGCTCTAGGACTTGACGTTACATAGTCTGAGATCTAGAGAGCCTGGAAGATAGGTTACCAGAGTAGAAAACAAACTCATGGTGCCCTCACCTCTGATCCTAAACCTGTGGGTGAGAAGGGGGGCAGTGGACATTTTCCTAAGCCAACCCACTTAAAAACTGGTGGAAAGACAGACAAAATGTAAAGCACCAAGGTAGCAGAAGGCCCTTTAAAACAGTGCAAGTAGCTTATGACCAATTCATGAAAAGAAAACTAAGGCCAGTGTCTACAGCCATCTTGTGGAGCCCTCAGCTGAGCAATTGCCCTCTTAAATCAGCACAGCTTCTTTCCACATCCAGACAGCAGCAAGTGGGGCCTCTTAAGAATTTGGCCAGAACTTCTAGAAGCACCACTACAAGCTGAGAATCGCTGAAGTCCCTCTCCCTCCCCCTTCCCACAAACAAGGGGAATAAATGGGCTGGAGGGGATGTGTGCCAGAGAATTGCACATCTAGCCCTCTTAGCTTCGGTGACCTAGGCATCCACTTGCTCACTCAATTCAGAGACAATAGTGAAGCAGCTTTGGACCCAAACAAAGGAAAGCAGATTCACTAGGCTTCAACCACTGACACTGTGGGGAGGCAATATAGGAAACCTAGTGACAGTCCCCAGGATCAGGATTGCTGCATTGGGATCACAGGGCTATTACAGAGGGAAGTTCCTTGCATACTCAGTGTCATAGAGACCCCAGGAAATTGCCAGAGGCTATGTAGCAGAAATTCTAATACCAACCTTAATAGGTACACAGCCTCAACTATAATCACAACTGGCAAGTGATAGGGCATTGTTTGGATACTTGTGGGACCTTGCATCAGACTTAGTAAGCAGAGGTGATGAATGCTTGCTGTTCATAACCTAGGGCATTAGAAACTAGAGTCCAGGTAAATCCCTGAAAAGCCTTCACTACAGTACCTCAGAGAGCAGCATCGTCTGGGGGAATACTTCTACACCATAGAATACCCATGGAAAACCCACACAGTTCCTGTGCTCACAGATAACCACCAGGATCTTCACTATGAAAAGGATCCAGTAGAGGGGAGCAGGTACCTGGTGACCTACAGAAAACACAGGAGCACTTTATAGCCTACACATAATAGGAAAAGCCAACCTACAACACTCCATCCAAGCAGTCGGGTAGGTGCAGGACCCTAAGCTGACAACCAGAAGGTACTGAGAGGAGGCTAATAGCAACTAGGGAGTTGGCTCCTATGCCCCTGCAGCTTTAGAGAGATCCACAGTCAAAAACTGATGGATATTTGCTAAATGTCCAAACATTAGTGAAATCCAAACCAACATGCAACAAGAATTTTCTTCATCTTGACATGGCATACTATAAACAACTCTAGTGACAACTTTGATTGTATAAATAACTCCTTAACTTGAACAATAATTGTTAACCTGATAGCCAATATTGTACCTTCAGCCCATTTGAATGTTGTTCATCTGATGGTTTAAAGCATTAATTGAAATCAATCTGCCTATCTTTGTTTCTCTAGGTTTAGTTTATACCAGCTTCTCTTACCCCTCATACATTCCTTGCATGATCTGCTACTATAGCAAATAACATTCATCTATTTCTTCTTTTTACATTGGTGTAAATTGCCCTTTTATAGCTCCCCTTGTCTCTCTTTCTGTCTCTCTTTTTCCCTTTCTTATTTGCCCAATCTTTCCTCTTCCCTCCTTTTAGCCCAAGCATAGTAAGTGTACTAAAGGAGTTTACTAAAGTTAACAACTACTTTTTTGACCTGTTCCAGAACTTTATTATAGCTTTTTACCTGAATTTCAGGAACTGAACAGAATAAATGCAACGAGTTTTTGTTCTTATAAGGTTGAGTAGAATGAGCCTTGGCTTAGAAGTGATTATGGTAAATAGGGCTCAGTGGCCTCTCTTAAAGTTGTGTTGATACTAGGATTATTAAAAATCATACATTGCATTAAAATATCATTATCTAGGTATTCACTCAAGAAAAAGAAGCTTACAAAGTAGTCCTTCACATAAAAGAAGTCAGAATCATGGTGAAAAATGGGTAGACATGCAAACAATATGAAAAACAAGAGAACAAACCATCTTAAAGAGTCCATGATGCTTCAACAGCAGTGTTCATTGAAACCAAAGTGTAGGAAATGTCAGAGAAGGAATTTAGAACATTCATAGTTAAACAGTTCTATGAGCCAAAAGATGACATAAAAGAGTGAAATCAGAGAGAAAATACAGGAAGTGAAAGATCAATAAAGAGAGATTCTGAAAAAGAATCAATTGAAATACTTGAAATGAAGAAATCAATAAATCAAATTAAAAATTCAATGGAAAACATTACCACTACAGTAGACCACTTTGAAGATAGATTTTTCAGGCCTTGGAGACAAAGTATATAATCTTGAAAATAAAGATGACCATAGAGATAAGATGTTAAGAGACTGTGAACAGAATATTCAAGAAATATGGGATAACTTGAAAAAGCTAAATTTAAGAATCATTGAGATAGATTAAGACTCTGAAATTCAAGCTAAAGGAATGTACAATATTTTCAATGAAATAATATCAGAACATTTTCCAAACCTTATGAATGAAATTGAAATTCAAGTACAGGTGACATATAGGACTCCAAATATACAAAATCACAACAGACCCACTCCAAGACTCATGTTTATGAAAATGCCTGACATACAGAATAAGGAGAGAATTTTAAAAGCTGCTAGAGAAAAATTAATGGTCATTATTAGGTATAAATCAGTCTGATCACAACTGATTTCTCAACCCAAACCCTAACAGTGAGGAAGGCTTAGAATAATATATACCCAGCTCTGAAAGAAAATGGATGCCAACCCAGAATACTATATCCAGCAAAATTAAGTTGCAGACTTGAAGATGAAATAAAAATCTTCCATGATAAACAAAAGCTAAATGAATTCATAACTAGAAAGCCTGCACTACAATACATACTCAATAAAATATTTCATGAAGAAAAAATGAAAATCAGCAGAGGAAGGAACTACACTAGAAGAATAGTCTATCAAAAAATTATAAATTCTACTTAAACACTAGAATTTAATCAAAATGGCAGGGAGTAAAAATCATCTCTCAATAATAAAATTGAATGTAAATGGTCTAAAGTCTTCAATCAAAACACAAAGTTTGGCAGGTTGGATTAAAAACAACAATATGCTGTCTGCAAGAGACTCACTTCATAGTAAAAGACAACCACAGCCTGAAGATCAAAGGATGGATTTTATAAACAAGTAGAGGTTACTATTCTCATATCAGATAAAGTGGACTTCAAGCCAAAATTAATCAGAAGAGACAAAGACAATCACTTTACACTGTTAAAGGAATGATACAACAAGAAATAACAATCACAAATATTTATGCCCTCCAAACAATGGGGCATCTACATGCATCAAACAAACCCTTCTCAATATTAAGAATTGAATAGACCACAACATGATAATACTGGTTGACTTTAACATTCCTCTCTCATCACAGGATAGATCATCCAAATAAAAACTGAGTGAAGATTCTATAGAACAAAAACTATAATCAAGCATTTAGACTTAACAGACACCTAGAGAATATTTCATTCATTACTGAATGAATACGGGGCTGGGATTGTGGCTCAGTGGTAGAGTGCTTGCCTAGCACGTGTGAGGCATTGGGTTCGATTCTCAGCACCACATATAAATGAATACAATAAAGGTCCATCAACAACTAAAAATTTTTTTAAAAAAAGTGAATGAATACACTTTCTTCTCAGCAGCACATGGAACATTTTTTAAAAATAGATCATATATTAGGCCACAAAGCGGCTTTTAGCAAATACAAAAATTATAGAAATAATACCTTGCATTCTATCAGATCATAATGGAATGAAAGTAGGTATTAACAATAAAATAAAAAATAGAAATCACTCTAACACCTGAAGATTAAATAATATGCTTTTGAATGATGAATAGATAGCAGAGGAAATCAGGGGTGTAATAAAAAAATACTTAAGTGAGAATAGTGATACAGCATATCAAAATCTCTTGAGACATACTATGAAAGTGGTTCTAACATGAAAGTTCATAGCATTGAGCTTATACATTAAAAGAATAAAATGATACCAAATAAATAATCTAACTCTACATCTTAAGAACCTAGGAAAAGAATAAAACAAAACCAAAATCAGTCGAAGAGAGGAAATAATTAAATCAGAGCTGAAATCAATGAAATTGCAATCAAAAACATTCAAAAGTTCAACAAAACAAAAAGTTGTTTATTTGAAAGAATAAACAAAATGGATAAACCCTTAACCAAGCTAACCAAAAGAAAGATGGAAAACTCAAACTATTAAAATCTGTGATGAAAAAGGAAATATCACCACAGACACTACTGAAAGAAATCCAGAGGATTATCAAAGACTATTTTGAAAATTTATATTCCAATAAGGTAGGAAATCTTGAATAAATCAACAAATTCTTAGAGACATATTACCTACCCAGATTGAACCAACAGGATATAGAAACCTTAAATAAATCAATGTCAAGTTATAGAATTAAAGAAGCCATCAAGGGCTGGGGTTGTTGCTCAGTGGTAGAGTGCTTGCTTAGCATGCATGAGGCACTGGGTTCAATCCTCAGCACCACATATAAAAAAAAATGAATAAAATAAAGATCCATCAACATCAAAAAAAAAAAAAAAAAGAAGAAGAAGAAGCGATCAAGCCTATCAAGAAAGAAAAGCTGAGGACTAGATGGATTCTCAGCTGAGTTCTGCCAGACCTTAAAAGAAGAACTATAGGCTAGGGTTGTGGCTCAGTGGTAGAGCACTTGCCTAGCACTTGCGAGGCACTGGGTTTGATCCTTGGCACCACATGTAAATAAATAAAGAAAGAAATAAAGAAGAACTAATGCCAATCTTCCTCTAATTATTCCTTTAAATAGAAAAGTAAGGAACTCTTATAAACACATACTATGCAGCCAGTATTAGTCAGATACCAAAACCAAACAAAGATGCATCACAGAAAGAAAACTTTAGGCCAATATCATTGCTGAACAAACATGTGAAAATTCTTAATAAAATTCTGGTACAGTATCATGTATAGAGACAAGTGGAATAGAATAGAAAACACACAGGGAAACCCATCTAAATACAGTTACCTCATACTAGACAAAGGCAACGAAAACATATATTGGAGAAAAGATGGCCTCCTCAACAAACAGTGCTGGGAAAACTGGAAATCCATATGTATTAGAATGAAATTTAATCCCTATCTCTCACCCTGCACAAAACTCAACTCAAAGTGGATCAAAGACCTAGGAATTTGACCAGAAACCCTGCAACTGCTAGAAGAAAATGTAGACTCAATACTCTACATGCGACTCAGGAACTGAATTCCTTCACAAGACTACTAAAGTACCAGAAGTAAAATAAAAAATAAATGGATGGCATCAAATTAGAAACCTTCTTTAAAGCAAAGTAAACAATCAGAAGTATGAAAAGAGAGCCTACAGAATGGGAGGAAATCTTTGCTACCTGCTCCTCAGATATGTCATTAATATACAGAATATACAAAAACTTAATGAAACTTAACACTAAACAAATAACTCAATGAATAAATGGGCAAAGGTTGTAAAGAGACACTTCTTAAAAGAAATGCAAATGGTCAACGAATATATGAAAAAATGTTCAACATCTCTAGCAATTCAAGGAATGCAAATTAAAACTACACTGAGATTTTATCTCACTCTAGTCAGAATGGCAATTATCAAGAATACAAGTAACAACAAATTTTGGCAAGGATGTGGGGAAAAAGGTACACTCATACATTATTGGTGGGACTGGAAATTGGTGCAACCACTCTGCAACACTATGGAGATTCCTCAGAAAACTAGAAATAGAACCACCATTTGACCTAGTTATTCCATTCCTCAGTATATATATGAAAAGGATTTAAAATCAGCATACCACAGTGACACAGCCACATCAGTGTTTATAACAGCACAATCACAGTAGCTAGGCTATGGAGTGACAACCTATGTGCCCTTCCACAGATGAATGGACAACAACAAAAATGTAATATATATACATATACATATGTATATTATATATGTATCTCCAGTGTGTGTGTGTGTGTGTGTGTATGTACATGTATGTATTTATGTATGTGTACATGTACATATACACACACAATGGAGTATTAGCCATAAAGAATGACTTTATGGCATTTGCTGATAAATGGATGGAACTGGGGACTATCATGCTAAGTGAATTAAGTCAGTCTCAAAAGTCAAAGGTCAAGTGTTTTCTCTGATATGTGGAAGCTAAACCAAACTAAGGTGGGAGCCATAAAGAAAATAGAAGGAAGGTCAGTGGAGTAGACAAAATGGGGAATGAAAGGAAGAGAGGAGGGTTGGGGTAGGGAAAGACAGTGGAATTAATCTGATATAACATTCCTATGTACATATATGCATATACCACATTGAATCCATGTACATCCACAAGACACTAATTTAAAAAAAGGACAACTATAAGTAAATACCAAGATCAGTAAATTAGAGGGAATGAAACACAGGAAGGAGGAAGGGAAGGAGAAGAACTGGGAACTGAATTAGAAAAAATTATATTCCATGTTTTTATAATTATGTAAAAATGAATTCTATTGTCATGTATAGAATGACAATAGAACCAGTAAAAATGACAAGAACCAATAAAAATAAATAAATTTTTAAAATTTACCATAAAGTAATAATAAGTGTTTGAGGAGATAGACATGTTTAATGAATGTAAACATTATACAGTATATTTATTATCAAAACATCACATTATACCATCAACATATACAACATTTGTTGTTTGTACCAGTTAAAATAAATTTAATTTAAAAAGAAAAATATGAACTCACTGAATATCTCACTAAATGAGCTATCCACACTAATATCTACTAGCATAGATATGTTTATGTATGTTCTCTATCAAGAATACATAGAAGACCCTAGAGAGAGAGACCAGGATACATAGAAAAACTCAAAAGTGAGAACTGTATTCGATGTTTTAATGCCAAAAAAATGAATAATGATTTCAAAATACATTTAAATACAGAATTCTGTATTGAACCAGTTAACCAACACTGCAGATTAAAAAGAACAAGAACATTTTCGGGCAAATAAGAACCTTTGCCAGGAAGCTACCAGGGGATCAGCTCCATCTGAATGAGGAAGTAAAAAATAATAATAATAAGGACAATTATTTCATATGGGAGGGGGAGACAAGCCAAGAAGGGAATTCCAGGTTACAGCAAAAAGAATTCCTTAGGCTGAATGCACCTGGCAACGTTGGAGAGCTGTAGTTCCAATGGAACCAGAGACCTGGAGCTCCCTGGGTCCTCCTGGCACAAAGTATGGACTTGTGTAAATTATTTAACTAGTCGGTATGAAAATTGTGGTTTTATATGGGAATTTTACAGAGCTATTGAAAGGTGTAGGAAGACTTAGCCAACACTTCAAAGAAAATTAATCAAATTTTAAAATGGTTTAACAATGAAATTCAGGGGAAAATAGGTGTACATGAAACATAAAAGCATGCTACTTTTATCAGAAGGAGACATTAGGGTAGGAACACAGCTCAGTGAAAGAGCATTTGCCTAGCATCAGGACGACCTTGGTTCAATCCCCATTGCTGAAGAAAAAAAAAATATGAAGACAACATTGGCAAAGACATGAAGACACTGAATATGGATGTAAAAATAGCTGCTGTAATATTGGAAGGAAGGGGGACGGGAATGAGAAAATCTATCATAATAGGAAGTCACATGGAACATCTAGAATTGAATAATTAAATGATATATATGTGTGTATGTGTATAGATACATATAAATAATATGGCAATGTGGATAAGAGTACCAAAAAAAAAAAGCAACGTTTAGAAAAGAGAGTGATTTCTATGTATGTATAAATCCTGCAGAAGGAAAGGGAGAATCATACAAGAGATGATGACTATTTTTGTTATAAGCTTTTTGGCACTATTTAAATTTTAACTATGCAAGTATTTTGTTTGATGAAAGCATTATTAATTGGGGGATGAAACCATAGCAGCTGCCTTGGAAATAAGTCTACTTCCTGCTTATAACTCAAGCAGGGAATTTCTTGCAAGTCATTTCCCAGGTTTTATTAGGTATTTTTCAACTTTTGTCAGTGTACAGAGACAGTGAAAGGCTTGCCTTGGCACTTTTGGTGCTGTCTTCTCCAGCCAACTTGTAGCACTGTGATCTCTGCATAGATGTTTCTAAGAGAAGTGTGGTTCAGGCCATGTGGACAGGGTCTGGCTATGCCAAGGAACACTACTGGAAGGATTCCCAGGTGGCTGGCTGCTTGACCAGATAATTGAGACATTGTGTTATTCTGGACTATGTAAATAGTGTGGTATCTGTTATTCTATCATGGCTCTGATTATAGGGATGAACCGACCACCATGGGTCACATGGTAGGAGAAAATTAGGAGTGATCAATTTGGTATAACCAAAAGACAGCCACAAAGCCAGTTGGAGTGTCAGAATTAGTGACAAGGTAGGTGTATAGATAGGGCTGGCTGGCCAGGAAGTAAGGCAACTTCAGAGGGTATGTGAGTCATATTACAGCAAAGCATGGAAAGCGAATATTGCTTCATGGCCTTAAATTAGAACCTGTTTTTCATTCAGAAATTGATGAACTGGTGGACTTCATGAAAGTCCTCAAGATCTGCATCAAGAAGTCCAGGATAGATGTGTGCATCCCTGATAGTAACTTTGCTCTCCCAGGACTGAATTGTCTGCAATCTCATTTGGCTTAGAACTTCTGGATCGTGTTTTGGGTCAGGGTCAGGTTTAATGCTTGTGGAGTATTTGTATTCACATGTTTTTTTTTTTTTTTTTTGGTTTCTTTTTCTTTTTTCTTTTTTTAAAAGGCAGCATATATGAGATCTGCCTGTAGTAATAGTATCTCTCTTTCAGTTAACTATATGGTCTGTTTTATTTCCTAACACAAGTGTATTGCTTCTGAGATGAGATTAACAAGCGTATTTATCAATGTATCTGACCTAGCTTCACTATGAAGTGTTATCTTTTTTCTTAATCATAAAACCCAAATGAGATTGGAGTGATCCTTTTCAGCATACTGTGTGGTATATGAAACACAACATGCTCATCATTAATGTATAGCAAAGATTTTTGCCTGAAATTCTTGATGCATTCAGTAGGAAAATGCATAATGAACAGGAAATGTTTACTATTTTCTTCTTATTATTATTTTTTGTTACTGAGGATTGAACTCAGGGGTACTCAACCACTGAGACACATCCCCACCCCTATTTTGTGTTTCATTTAGAATGACAGGGTCTCACTGAGTTGTTTAGCACCTCACCATTGCTGAGGCTGGCTTTGAACTTGTGATTTTCCTGTCTCAGCCTCCCAAAGTGCTGGGATTACAGGCGTGTGTTGCCACACCTGGCTTCTCCTTCTTTGTTTTAAACTGTACATGACCTAAGCAAGGAAAGGCCAAATAGAATTCCTACATGTATTTTATGAATGGATCACATATCAATTCATATGGGATCCAAGAGGCAAATTTGTAATTTAATCTCTTGTTGGTCCAGAAAAGTAGAGGGCCACTATGTCAGATATTAAGTTCAATTTATGAAGTTTCCTGTCTGGTATTTTCTCTGGTTTTTGTCTGAACACTTTTGCTGCACATGTAAATTTCAGATCTGCTTTGCCTTACTTAATAAATTACTTGCAAAAAGAAATGGTATAAGCTATATTGAAATGCACATACTTATTTACTCCATATATTATTTAGTAATATTAGTTTAAAAGAGGCACTAAATAATTTTGAGTGTTACCACAAAGAATAAAAACTTTATAACATAGTAGTTCTTCTATTCAGTGTGTTCAAATTTGGTGTTTGAATCATAAAAAGTACTCAATATTATATGCTATTACTGTTGTACTTTCTAGTTATCAAATTAATCTTTGAACAAGGATATAAAGCAATGCCAGATTTGTTTTGGAGGTATTATGCAATGTAATGGGAGAATGTTTTCTATTTTTACTATAACACTGTACATACAGACAAGGTGAGCCCAATTTTAATTAAATCAGACCAAAAAAATCAGGGATGCATTGAAAAATGTTTATAATATTTCTTATTATTTCTTTATTTTTCAAATGAATTTTCTGCAGCAGGTTTTTATATTTGAATTACATTCAGCTTTCTACAAAATAAATACTTACATATTTAGTAAGAGCACATGTGGCCATTTATTCAATTACATTTTTAGAATATGCCCAATGGACCAATTTTTGAAAGGCATTTGGGCCTATTACAATGAGCAAGATAGTCACAGGTGCATCACCATTAAGAAGGCAGAATGTATTTAATGTGCTTATTAATACTAAAATGGCCAGCCAGAAATGAATGGGTGGGATGAGCTGAATTCTATTGCCTGATGTAGAAGCCTTGGTGGGAATTGTTTTGTTGGAGGGTGGAAGTGTGAAACAGGAATGATTAGATTATCAGAGTCATGCATGGGCCAGGGTGGTGGCACATGCTTGTAATCCCAATGACTCAGGAGGCTAAGGAAGGAGGATTGCGAGTTCAAAGCCAGCCTCAGCAACAAGTGAGGTGCTAAGCAACTCAGTGAGAACCTGTTTCTAAATAAAATACAAAATAGGACTGGGGATGTGGCTTAGTGGTGGAGTGCCCCTTAATTCAATTGCTGGTACCGGGGGGAGAAAAACCCAAAACTGTGCATGGAGTTAACATAACAAATGATTGGCTGAAGTATTGACCTGGGGTCTAGAGTAATTACATTAGAGTAAGGAATCTTCCCCCAGTTATCTCAATCAGCTACATCAGCCCTGTGTAGAACTCACTGATCTCACAGGAGGATCTCTAGTTTCAGAGATCATCTAATCTAATTCCTGCAATCTTTGCTATCCTCCCATTTAAAGCAGCCCTCCTTTCTTTCATTCTGTCTCAGAGCACATATTTCCTTCATTATGCTGGTTAAGATTGGTATTACATTTTTATTATGGTTTACTTTTTTATTTTGTATTCGTTCTAATCAGTGATACATGACAGCAGAAAGCTTTCAATTCATTGTACACAAATGGAGCAGTTTTTCGTTCTCTGGTTGTACATGAAGTAGAGTCACAGCATTCGTGCAATTGTACATCTGTCTACAGTAATGATGTCTGTCTTATTACACTATTTTTTCTATGCCCATGCCTCTCCTCCCCTTTGCCCCATCCAAAGTTCCTCCACTCATCTCATGCCTGCCCCCCGTCCCTTGCATTATGGATTAGCATCCACTTATCAGAGAAAACATTTGGCCCCTGGTTTACCTCTTTAATACCTCTCTCCCCCACTAGTAAACTCTTATGTTATGAGTAAGAGACAATGTCTGTTTTGTTTACCTTATATATTCATTGTCCTGCTTGCTGATTGTTACATAGACATTGCAGGTTTTCAGTGAACACTTGTGACATTTTTGTTTGTTTTGTGGTATTTGGAATTGAACCTAAGTCTCATGTGTGATAGTCAAGTCCGCTACAACTAAGAAAAACCCTCAGTTCCTATTAAATGGTTGTTGATGACTGAAAAGTTAATTGCTAAATATAAGCATACATCTTGTGACAGATTGTGATTATGTAGAGAGTTATGTTATTTTTTAATTATTGTGTGGTATTCCCCTTCAGGAACTTTAACATTTCTACAAAAGTAGAGTTGCCTTTTATTTTTATTTTGAGAAAGAATGATATATGAGTACAGTTGACCTTCAGTTTCCCAGGAGAATTGGTTCCAGGACCTGAATCCCAATGGATATGCAAATCCCTTCTAACAATTGACATAACATTTGCTTATAACATATGCATTTTCTCCTAGGATACATTGAATCATTATGTATTGCTTAAAACACTAAATACAATGTAAATGTTATGTAAATAGTTGTTATATTGTTTAGGGAATAGTGATAAGAAAAATCGGTCTGTACATTTTCCACTAAGATGTAGTTTTCAAAATATTATCATCCTAGTTGGTGGAATTTGCACATGCAGAACTTGTGGATACCGAAGATTGATTGTATAAGGGAAGTGAAGGTAATTTGATATGACAAAATGAGAAAGCCAAAAAACAAAATAGACAGATAGGATATTGTAATATTTATAAAGGACCTTTATTATTTTTTTTAAATTTTGTGTTGCTATTTCTACTAGAAAAGTTTTCTGCCCAAGAAACAAGCAGTTACATAAGTGTCCTTCCTGCTCCCTGTAGACATGCACAGGTCTTCTCACTTTCTCTTTCACGAGTCTTGTTGGTCTTAGAAAGATTAGATTGCTTAAAAAAAATAAAAATGATTCAGAGTAGGGCTCTCTTGAAACACTTTCCTCCTTCTTGTGGAGTTTTTCAGTTGCATTGTTCATCAAAAAGCATTTGTAAACATAGACTGCTTTCCTCTCACTGGCACCAGTGTAGTTGCTGAGAGTTAAGGCACGGATTGATAGGATGTTACTATTTTATTCTTTGTTTGAATAACAGATATATGTGAAGGCTCTCTATTAAGTTAGTTTCCAGCATCAGCTTAAGTAGATGCTGTGCATGATTGCCACAACACTGAGGTGTCACTCAGTAAGGGCTAATTCTTCATGAGCTACCACCCCTGGTGTCACTCCGGGTTTATGCAGAAGTTGAGGCCTGTTTATAACAGAAGATACCTGCACTGCTTATAAGGGGAATCAGTGCAGTTTCCAAGCCAGTCATAATGGCAGCAATAATCATTCCTGAAGCATGTTCCCTTCTTATGGGTTGTGAAACTGAGTCATGCTGCTCACAGGGCATTTTGTGTGTAGGAGATGAATACATATAAAGTCTAGCATTTCCAAGATCCTGCTGTAACAGGTTTGATATTTAGGACTCATCCTTTGATTTAGTTCTCCTGCTTCTTTTCTCTTGGTGCCCTTCTGAGGTGCAGGGCCATGAATGCTTGTTGAGGTCCTACATAATGTGTCTTTTGCTGGCTGACTTAGGGGGTCTGAATCCTGTCTCCAGATCCCTCAGCTGTTGCCTAGGTCTTAGTTTTAATGGACTGATTGCTCTGATATATCATGTCATCAGTAAAACCTCCTTGCCTAGAACATCATTGGCAGCCTGGAATTCCTAAACCACCATTCCTGGCCTGGATTGCCCCATTGAGTATTACTGACGTTTAAACCTGTGAAGTTCCAACATGAAGCATCATGGTCATACACAGCCTGTGGCAGTGCCAACCTCGTTCTCCATTTGGCTTCCCACATATCTTGTCCATTCTTTGATCAGTTATCTCAAAGTTTTGTCTAGTGTCCATGTTTATATTGTGACAAACATAAGCTGTTAGGGGAAAAGCTATTAAGAAAGGGAGCCTGGGGATCTAAAGTTTGCATCATGGTTTGATGCTCCATGTATCTGTGGAGATGTGCCCTTTGCTTCCTTGTTTCAGTTGGCTGCTCCTCTAGGAGCCCTCATGAAGACATGGGGAGAATCTGCTTTTCTTTAGCATTAGGGGATGGAGTAGTTTCAGCCAAGTTTACTGAGGATATCTGCTATCACTACTTTAAAGAATGAGCCACGAGTAATTGGCTTAACTCTATACCACACCCTCTTGGCAGCACCCACTCTCTGGCCATTGTGTGGCCCTGGCTTTCTGTCTTTCTTCTGCTACATGACACACCATTATAGCACATCAGAGCTGGAAGGAACTGTGGAAAACCTTGGTCCATTGCTCTCACTACTTACAATTTACATTTTATAGAATTTAGGCTCAGAGAATGAGCTATATAATCTTTCATTGTAACTAGAATTTGTGATTCCAATTCCCTGATGATATATGTCATTTAAATTTAGCATGCCATAATGCTCACTTTATATTATTTCCATATGAGTTTATATCATGAAACAAAGCATCTCTAAATTGTCCATCCATCTTGCTATTCAGACATAAAGAATGATCATGCTAGGATTATGTAACACAAAGAGTCAGATCTGGCTACCAGCCCTGGCTAATACTAACTTCTCTATGACTTCAAATAAGAATCCATCTAATGTTACTTCCCTTTGGCATGGGGTTGGTATCATTATTTAGGGTAGTTTTATGCATTAATTGAGAGTAAGCCTAGTAAGTACCTGGAAAAAGAGCTGACAAAAAGCAGGTGCTCCAAAAATGTACTTTCCTTACTGGCAAAAGGAGCTTGTGATGAATATTCATTAGCATTTTTCTAATATTCCAATATTAATAGTAAATATATAAGATAAGAGTTGGCACTGGGTAAAGTCTGAGAGCTTTCCTTTGTATCTCATAACTATACTTCATTCAAGAAACTAAAAATATCTAATCATTTACATTCTGGAAAAGACTATCTATTTTCATCTCTTGTGCTTTTCCTACCATATATCTTCACTGTTTTGTTCCTTTTTAAATTGTCAGTGCACTGTTCTGAAATGCTTCCTCCTACCCTCAGTGTCTTAAGATGCTCTCCAAATCTTTTCTACAAAATCTCTATTACACACAGATTTACTGTAGACCCTTTATTCTCTTTTTTCTCCTGTGCTACCTGAGAGATGGTCTATCACTCCAGGAGGAAGTAGTTAAATCACAGTTAGTGAATGATGGGAGGTCATTGGTATTGCTAGGAAGTTCATGTGAATCCTGCTCTCTAAGCACCTGTCCATGAGCCAGGGGATCTTAGGCTCTGTGGCTCTCTAAGTACAGGGGTGTAAGATTGTTCTAATTTGGACTTAGGTACATAGACTATATAAAATTTAGCCATCAGTTTCCATTTTCCCAGGTATAGAAAATGGCTTTTCTTAAAGCTGTGTACATTCACAGAAGACAAACTTTTAGTTTTTGACTCTAGATTGGTATAATCCTGTTTATTAGACAACATTTAGATGAACTTTTGTTGAATTTCTTGTTCAGTTCTACACTACACACTGTTTATATGTATATATACATAGAAAATTTTTATGTATATACAGAGATAAACTTTGAAGTACATTTATATATTATATGTAAATGAAATGTACCAAATTATGCCATGTCTATGTATGAATATACCTCAATGAATCACATATATATATACATATATATAATTTTAATGCACTATTTAAAGTAGAAATACCAGTTATAGAAGGGGGATCAGTAGAGTAGAGCAAGTGAATGGTGAGGAGGAGGAGAGGAGGGAAAGGAAAGGTACTGGGGAATGAGATTGATCAAATCATGTTATGTGCATGTATGAATATGGCATAATGAATCCCACTGTTATGCGTGATTATAATACACAAAGGGAAAAAAGAACAAGAAAAATAATATTTTTCTCTTTTGAGAGAGAGAGAGATGGATAAATAGAATGGTGGTTAGAACAAGAAGAAAAATGTAAGACTTCATGCCACATGTTGTACTTTTGAGTTTATAACTGTGAGTTAAAAAAGAAGTCTTTGGCTATAAAAAGTGAGTCAGTTTCTAAATAGTCTAATTAGGCAATCAGTTGTGTTGCTTATCTGCATTCACAAAGAGCAAATGGAAAACCGGAAGTGACTACATGTTGCTTAATTAGTCCAATTAAACACCTGCCTAAGGCTTCCTGGCTTAGCAAAGCCCCCACTTCTTGAAATCACTAGTACATTGCTAAAAATATAACTTCAACATGAAAATTTTAATTTGAAAAGTTGTTAAACTATTCTCCACATTCTGTATGAAAAATTTAAAGGAAAACCTTTTGAATTTTGTTGCTTGCAACAAAGAGATTAGACTTTGCAATTAAGCTCATTTAATGTTACTGTAAAGACATATTCACTTTTGAAGCTAATAAAAATATGGTAGAAATTAGGTGAATGTCTAAGGAAAATTTTGGCCTGCATTAAGAAATTTCATAGAATACCTGAGTAAACTAATACACAGTCCTGGGATCAACTGGATTCCTCATGAGCTCCAGAGTAGCTTCAGCTGAGCAATCTGAATTACCTAGAAAGATCCCAAATGGAGATTTCTGATATTTCTTTTTTTTAACCTCTCTTAATTTTGACATGATAAAATTAATTGTTAATATTGTCAGACTAATTTTAGTCTTCTTCAGTGGATATACAGAACAAATTTCAGATATTTGTATATAAAATTAACCATCCTGAACCAGAAGTCAGGAATTCTATTTAATTTGTGTATAGAATATGAGTTTGAAGTAGCTTAGAAATAGTTTTTAAATTGTAGCTGAAAAAGATAATTCCTGAAGAGACTTACTGACCTCAGTAGTACACTGCTAATAATTGGCTAGTTTGGATCTCAAATGCAAATATTCTGACTCCATGTCTAGGACCCTTTCTCTATCATGGTTGATGGTTGTTTATTCAGTGTTATTTTGGAGGGTATCCATTTAGTTACAGAGCTAAGTGCCTTAAGTAAACTCTCATATTTAAACCCCACAACATCTTTATGAGGTGTATATTATCAGTCTTCATTTTTCAAAATGGAAACTGAATTCCATATTCAGTTACCTCTAACCCAGAGAAGAAATCACAGGCTCCAAAGCCTTTATTCTTTCCCCACTCCACACTATTTCCTTTTACTGACATTTCATTTTGGAATATTGGAAACTTTAGTACTGATCATCCAAAACCCATTCTATAATTTCAAAAATGCTAATACCAGTTTTAAAGAGTAATAATATCCTGAATTAGAAAATGAGCTGCTTTCCTTTTTGTGAATTGTCCAAATAAAGATTCACAAGAAGAATCTTGACATGCATAATTACAACCTGCTCATTTTCCCCTTTATTTCCTCAATAATTCCCCAGAACCTTCTGAGAAGTAATGCTTAATGAACGCAGCTTGACAGTGTGGCTGTGCATTCAGGTGGAAAGCCGGTGTTCTCTCTGTAAAGATGACCCTGCAGTTAAATGTCAATGTGATCTTTCCTCAAGTCATTGGCATTTTACCAGCAGTTTGTAGTTTAATAGGAGAACAATAATGTACACTTACATATAAAAATAAGAAAATGTCAGTAGGGGATGTAATTATTTCTTTGAAAAACAAGAGTCTTTTAAAACAGGGTATGTCATGCATACTCTAGTGAAATTTTGCAGCCACATCAGTTTTCTTGCTGTAAAAACTCTTGCTGTAGTTTTAGAATTTGTATGGAAATATGTATGAGGAACATATGTGTTAACCATTTTATAATGAGGTAAGTTATTTTAAGGTAATATGCTACACGTGTCAAACAAATTAAAACCTGAATTATTGTTCTTTGACAGGCTTTTTGACTTCTGGCAGGCAAATTTCTCACTGCTTTCATGACTGAGAAATAGGGATAATATATTCATTTCCTCATTCTCAAATAGATACATGTAATGAATTGGGCTTCTCTGGAAGTACTTAGTATTTAGAATTCTATTAAGAGAAGAGCAAGGTATCATTATTAATCATGATTTGTTGATTCTAAAGTAGAAACCAACAACAGAAAGAATAAGATTTTGGTGGGATTTTCTGCCTTTTGGGAAGACACTATATATATATATGTGTGTGTGTGTGTGTGTGTGTATACACATATATACATATATATACACATATATACACATATATGTATATATATACACACATATATATATGTACATATATTTGGTAGATCTTAGTAGGATTTTTATTAAATCTACCCACCTGTGTCTTTCAAATGCCATTTATTTTATATGAAATAGTAATGTGGGCACTATTCTGATAAATTCTAAAGGAATACATATGATTTTTCATTTTAAAAATATTAGTTCCAACTATATTTTCTTTTTCTGTTTATTAAGAATCTAATCATTGGGCTGGAGAGAGAGCTCAATGGTAAAGCACCTGCCTAGCATGCATGAAGCCTCGAGTTCAATCCCCATCACTGCATAAAAATAAAATAAAAAACAACAATAAAGTTATATTTAAAAAAAGAATCTAATCATTGTTAACAGTATTTCCAAAAGGTAGCTTGAAATTTGCATTTTATTTATTTATTTATTTTTCTGTACTGGGGATTGAACACAGGGGCCCTGTATTAAGAGGTACTCTACCAGGTGTGCTTTAGCACCAAGCTACACTCCTGACTTTTTATTTTTTAATTGAGGCAGAATCTCCCTAAGTTGCTGAGGCTGGGCTTGAACTCATGATCCTTCTCATCAGCCTCCTGAGCTGCCGAGATTATAGGCATGTGCAACCAAGTCTGGCAAATTTTATATTTTAATATATCATAAAAGATTTGAGAAAAAGCATCTTAGAAATATGCATCAAATGACAAAACATAAAACTCAAATTCAAATTAGCACAGGTGTGTGCACGCATGCACACACACACACACACACACACACAGAAATAAAAATGTAGGAGAGAGATAGGATAAATTAAAGTCCTACTACAAAAAGTGAGAAAGCAAATCATTTATGTTAGATAAGATGTAGTTTATAAATAGGCTTTCCTGGTGAAGAGTTTCTGTCAATAAACTTAAAACATTATATAAGAATAAATGAATTAGCAGGACACAGTGGTACACACACCTAATCCTAGCAATTTGGGAGGTTGAGGCAGGAGGATTGCAAGTTCAAAACCTGCAAGTTAGCAAGGCTCTAAGCAACTTAGTGAGATCCTGTCTCAAAATAAAAAGGGCTGAGGATGTGGCTTAGTAGTTAAGCACGTCTGGGTTCAATTCCTGATACCAAAAACAAAAAACAAATAAATTAATAATATGCACTATTACTATTGTAAAGCCTCATAATTTGTTATCCTCTGTTTTGTTGTTACCTTAAGATCACCATGATTTAGGATAAAATTTCCTACTCCATATTGTAATTTGTTTTGTTTATAAGGTTGCTGTTAGGTTTCTTTGTTTTGGAGTGATTACTTTTTAAAGTTTCCTATACCCCAAAATACTCCATAAGATCAAACTATTGACTTTGACAAAACAAATGTAATGGACAGGGCCTGAAGATAAAGCAAATGAATCACTCACACTGCCACAATGACTTTCTTGGTGGTTTAGGTTTGCTTATTAGAAATGTCATCCCTGGGACTCTCTATTACTTGCCATCTCTAGTTTTGCAGATATTGCCCATCTGTTTCTAAATAACTTTTCTTGATTCTTCAAATTGATTAATGGATTTTTTTCTTTACTCAGTATTGAAATGGATTGACAATCCCACAAAGTCCCATAATGCAAGTTTAAGAGATAATGGAAGGTGTGGGAGTTTGTAACCAACTGCGGATCTCTTCTTGTTGGAAGGTTGGCTGTTCAGTTATACTCAGGATTTTAACATATCATTTGGTCCAAAGAAAGTAAAATGTAAGATTCTTGGTTAGTAAGGATTTTACTGAGTGAGAAATCTGGCTGATAGTGAGTTACATCAGGGCAGAAGATACTGAGTTAAATATTCTGACACTGGGGACATTATAAAGTATTTAGCAACAGGCCTTTTATGTGCTCTTAAATTGAAAAAGAAAGGAGGAAAAATAGTTATTCAATAAATTTACTCTAACTCTGTTCACTACCAATTGTGGTTTACTGTTTAAGACTTAAAGATTCAAGATAAAGTTCTCCCAGTCAGCAGAAATCAAACATATTTCCTTCTTAAATCACACAAGAAAGAATAAAATGTGTAATATTCATAAAGAAAGCTTAAAATACATATTTATATACACAGTGGATTATACAGGTAATGGTTATATTTATTTATATTCATAGACTTATAATATCTATGTTAATGTCACAATTTACTAAAAATATTGTGTTAGTTTTCTGTACTGCAATAAAATCAAATTATAAGGAGAAAAGGTTTATTTTTGCCCTTATGTTTTGGAGGTTTCAGTCCATGGATGATTGGCTGCATTGCTTCTGGGCCTGTGGGAGTCAAGCACATCATGGCAGGGAGCATGTGTTAGAGATAGGTTGCTCAACTCCTGGCCAGGATGCAAAAGAGCAAAAGAGGAAGAGAGACAGAGTAAAGGGCCAGATTCCCACGAATCTTTTCAAGGTCTCCTAATGCCCCCAGTGACCTGAAGACCTCCCATTAGGATCTCCTTTTCCAACTTTACACCACCTCCCAATAATTGTCACTCTAGGGATCAAGTCTCTAACATATGGATCTTTGGGGAACATTTAGGATCTAAACTATAGCAGGCATGAACTGGTTCCTTGAAATTTCATATTTAATAATTCTTACATTCAGTATTTGAATATTTTCCTTAAGAAAAAAACTGCATTTTGACTTCAGTAAGTTTATATTTGTGATCTTTGTCTCTGTAGTGTAGAAAAGGAAAATTATTTTTCTGTAAGAAAACCATTAAGTAACAATCAAATTATTCCAAAGATATTGAAAAATGAAGAGAATGGTTTTCCCAAATGATATAAGAACAAGGGCTTGACTTTTTAAATTTTCCTCATAGAAAAAATGGGAACACATACCCAGCAATTCATATGAAAAAAAAATGTGTGAAAATTACTTATCAAGTGTGAAATGGGAACCTAGAGCTCTATCTACAAAATATTTTTCTTTTTTTTTTTTTTTTTTTGGTATCAGGGATTGAACTCAGGGGTACTCAACCACTGAGCCACATCCCCAGCCCTATTTTGTGTTTCATGTAGAGACAGGGTCTCACTGAGTTGCTTAGTGCCTTGCTGTTGCTGAGGCTGGCTTTGAACTCATAATTCTCCTGTCTCAGCCTCTCAAAGTGCTGGGATTACAGATGTGTGCCACCACGCCTGGCTTACAAAATGTTTTCATAGAAATATTGTAATAGTAACCTGAAACAATAAAACAAACAAAAAAATCTGTATATGTCACACACACACACACACACACACACACACGAACACAATGCACACACATAAATGGAATGTGTTCTTTTCCAAATGAGCACACATTCTTTAGCCAATATTATATTACATACTTTATACAATATACATGAAATAGATGTTTAAAAAGAATTACATAAACTTTTAAAAACAATATTCAGTTTTTTGACTCTAAGCCATATACCTGTGATTTAATATTTCCTGCTATAATGGATCAATCCTCAAAATCTCAGAGGATTAACAGAATAGAAGTTTTCTTCTTACTATCTAATATCCAAATTTGTCTTTCAGGTCCATGGGTCATATTCCTCCAATAAAAAATTTAGGAAATAAGAACTTGTTAGTCATTTTTTCATTACTGTGACCAAAAGATCTGACCAGAATCATTTAGAGGAGGAGAAGTTTATTTTGGCTCAGAGTTTCAGAGGTTCAATGTATGATCAGTTGGCTCCATTGCTGTGGACCAATTCCATTAAGGTAGAATATCATGGTGGAAGGGTTTGGTGGACTCAGTCTGCTCAGTTCATGGCAACTGGGAAGGAAAAAGAGAGAGAGAGAGAAATCAAGGACAAAATACATAATCCTCAAGGTCATGCCCCGGTAGCCTGTTTCTTCCAGCCATGTGGCACCTGCTTAGAGTTACCCCCAGTAATGCATTCAAATTATTAATCCATGAATGAATACATTGATTAGGTCACAGTTCTCATAGTCTTATCACTCCACCTCTGAACAACCCTGCATTGTTGCATGAGCTTTTGGGGGGATACCTCATAACCAAACCATTACAAGCCCCTTTTAATCTGTGGCTTCATCCTCTTCCAAACGTGGCTTCCAAAATTGCCAGCTTAAGGACAAAACATGGAGGATGATTTTAATGACACACATTACTGATGTTCATATTCCATTGGCTAGAATTCATCTGTTGTTCAACTCAACTCTAAATGAGACTGAAAAATAAGTCTTATGTGATACATAGAGGAAAAAGATAGGTTTACTAGCATCCAGTAGTCTTCTCTACTAACAATAATGAAAATAATAAATAAGCTTACTACTCACATTAAATAGATAAATAAAAATTTCTGGATGCTTACCTTTGTAAAGTTTTGCAGATCACATTTGCTTTATATCATCATTAGCTAATATATCAGTGAAACTGCCATGAGAGTCTCTGTGAGCAATAATGGAAGTAAATCCAAATTTAAACTTCTCAGCTATAATTAGATTTTTTTTTTCCTTATATTTGACAAAGAACTGGTATTAAGAGTAGGGGAAGTGTCAGTTATATATTTTCTTATGGTTAATTTGTGCATGCTTTTAGTACTATTTTCAAATTTCAGTTTCTTTGCAGAAGTCTTTTAAAGTTGCAATTCCATTTTGTGAAGGGGTATGTGTGAGACACACACACACACACACACACACACACACACACACAGAACGTGTAAACTAGATATTATAATCCTTATACCCAATTCACCAGGCAATACATTAAAGTGAAGGTCACTAGTGCCAATTTTGAATTTGTGGGTCCTTATCTTTCTTTCAACTTACCATATGTGATATGTGACCATCTGATGTATTGATGGGGTGATGGTACTGGCATAAATCCTTATATCAACATTAGTCTTTCTTTTTCTTATATTTTGACACAAAAATCTCTCTAGAGCCCCGATGATTTTCTTGCATTCCACTGATTGCCTTATAACTTCCTGAAGAGTATGTGCTCCGTGTGTTGCAGTTCACGGACAGTAAAAAAGGAAAACATTGAACCTCTGCCCTTGCCAATCAAAGACTGCAGTCAAAAGATGGTGAACTTTAGGACAATGAGGTTTAGGCCCACTAAATCCATTACCTAACATAGTGTTGATTGGATAGTGTTTCCTATTTAGTCCTGTTTCAGATGTGTTTCTACTATTTCTTTGAAGAGTCTTAGTTTATTTTGTTTCATGTCACTAAATATAAAGTAGTGAATCTTGAATAAGATTGAGTCTTTAATTTCAGGGGTACTCAACAGAGCTTGGGCTTTCTCAGATGGGCACGACTGTTAAAATATTTAGGAATTTTAAAAAGAGATATGTATTTCTACACATTTCATATTTCAAGTATTAAGCAGCTTCCTTCAATGAATGCCTGGCATTGCATTATGTATCATATAACAACACTGCAGTCAGCACTGACCATGTGTTCTATAGTGCCCCATAGGTGAAAATATAACTGAACAATTCTTATTGCCTGGTGTAGCTATGGTAACATTGTAGCACAATACAATTACCATTTTGTGGTGATATTGCTGTAAACAAAGCTGTTTATTTAGATATGTTTAGATACACAAATACTTACAGTTTTGTTACAGTTGCTACAGTATTTAGTATAGCAACATGTACAGGTTTGCAGCCTAGAAGCAATGGCCTATAACATTCAGCCTAACAGGGACCACAGGTTTGGGTTAAAATGTTTTGAAGTCAGTGCAAAAAGGAAACTCTACTTTATTACAAATTTAACTGTGCAGAAATAGCATCTTTACTATCTCAAGTTATCCCATCCAAGAATGGGATGGTGTATGTCTCCATTGCTCAGGTCATCTTTTATGTTCTTCACCAAAATATTGTCATTTTGTCCATACAACATTGTACGTGCAGTGATATGGTTATCTCTAGTAATACCAACTCTTGGTTATTGTTTATGACATATTTAAAATTACATTTCTATAGTTGGTCACTGCTCTCCTATTGAGATTTTAATTGTTTATCTAGTATTTAGCCTCTTTGCCATTTGCTCTTAAAGTAGTTCTAATTGTATTTTAATCTTTTTTGTTTTCACATTTTCTTAAAAACCTTTTTTTTTCCCTTCAGTTTTGGGGATTGTACACAAGAGCAATTTACCACTGAGCTACATCCCCAACCCTTTCTAAAAAAAATTTATTTTGACATAGGGTATTTTTAAATTGCTGAGGCTGTCCTTGAACTTGTGATCCTCCTGCCTCAGCATCTCAGGTAACGGGGATTACAGGTGAGCTCTACTGTGCCCATTGAAAATCTAATTTTCTATAAGTAATGATGTAATTTAATGTCTACTTTTCTAATATTTTTTATCTCTTTTTTTTCTTATCTAACTTATTGACTTTGTCTCCCAATAAAACACTGAAAAGCAATGTGGAGTGTTGGAATTACTTCCTTGTTCTAAACAGATGAAGGCATTAACCTTTTGGAGCCCCATCACCTTCTTTCCTTTCTTCTCTCTGTTCTCCTTTTGTGCTTTTCTACCCATGAGTAATTAAGTGCTTTCACTCAAAGAGGTTTGAGTTGATTTGCTATTTTAAAAGTAATCACATTTTTTTAGGAACTTCCTGGAAATGTTCCATGTTTATTTTACCCCAAATAACAGATACTTTGCAGTGGCTTGTTATTATGAAAATTACTTATATTATGCTTGATACAGAAATGTACCCTGAGATAAAAGAATAGTCAAAGTATGTTTTCCTCTACAGAAGAGAAGCCTATTATGCAGTCATTTAACAATTTTGGTAGCTTCACTATCAGATTCTACTTCTTAAAATTGTCAGTATGCCCGAAATTAACTGCTCCCTCCCCCCTCTGTGTTTTTTCTAATTTGAGAAGTCTAAAAAATGATCCCCAAACTCAGAATTATGTATACCATGAGAATAAATCAGATTAAACTAAAAATAGGGAGTGTTTTCCACTGAAAAAAAGTGCATAGCCTAAGCTGGGAGTTTAGATGACAGCTGCATTTGCATGGAGGGCTTGTGCACTTCTTTCCAGGTACTGATGAGATGGGAGTCCTGGAACAGTAACATGTCAATGTGTTAGACTAAATTCTTATTAAGGAGAATCCTCTTGCACCTCCAAAAAGCAACTTCTGAGACAAGCTTTGCCTTATAATGGTTGCTTCTTGTGGGTGGAACTGAATATACTAGAATGTGTTCCTCATTGCATACATGTTTTACAGAATAAAACCCATTATCTGACATTTTTATTTTAATCATGCTAGCTTTCTTTTTTGTTTTTGTCTAGTGCTTTTACTTAAATGTCCTTATACAGTGTTTACTGAATTCCCTATATTTAATTACTTAGAAATCAAAAGCTGAATATGACAGCTTCCAAAACTGCAACCATCACTCCGCAAGTACTGATTCTACCTGTATGCATCACCTCAATGCATATTTATTGAATGCTTTAGTTTTCTTTTGGTGTTATCTCTTACCCTATAAACCGACTGGACATTAATTGTGACTTTGACTAATGGCTTTGCTTGCTCTGGGCTTTGGAGTAAACATCAGAAGCTACAGCATTGGGAACTTTTCTGTGGACTGCCTTTTTTGATAACCTCCAAAAAATCTTTAGTCTGCTAACCAGGATAAATGTCAATGAAAATAAACCACAGAACCCACATTCTTTTGAGGCTGATTTTTAAAAGAAGTTACAGCAGTAAACACGACTAGCAATTTTTGCTGATCAGAATATGGAGCAGATGTGTTCATTTTCTCTCCAAACTTCTCCTTGATAAGGAATCATAAGTTCGGAAATCTAAAGGAGATAACAAGGTATTTGAAAGATATTAAAAGCTTTGTTAGCAAATTAAGTAGCTCTAGATATAGTACTAAAAGAAGTTTGGCAGTTGAGATATGTGTTGAAATTATGATACTTAGAAAAAAAGTGATAATAAATGCAAATCTAATTTGGAATCTGGAAACTTTGGCTGATTAAAGATTGAACCTAAATCATTTAATCCCCTCACATTAAATTTACCATTTTATTTTTATAAGTTGAAATCAGAGATAGATAGCAAAACTCAAAAGTCCTAAGGAAAAAAATCACATAAGCAATGGCTATTGACTGCTGACCATTTGTGAGTTGCTCATTCACCTCTGCCCAGAATTACAGGGCTCAGGGCAAGAGATTACTTCTCCTTTTCTGGTGCTCAGAGGTAGCTCCACATGTGCTTTTGTTTTCTTGACTCCCTAAGGCTGGTTACTCCAAGAAACACCATATTTGTCCATCTATGGAAATATATCTTGAGACAAATGGAAATTTTGAGTTACTGGCCAGTCTACACTTTCTATTTATGCATGTGCTTTTAGTTTCTACAGGAAAAAAATAAGGGCTGCTTAATGTATATGCTAATCCATACAGTCCTACACTTTTGCTGATGTGGTTATGTGATGAGGCTATCTGATGTGCATTCATGGTTTAATAATTAAATCCCATGATTTCATAAACATGGAACATTGAGAAATTAGGAAATGACAGCACAATGTTTCTAGACAGTTCTTGCAGAGTAATTTTACAGTTTTCCTTTTATATTTAAGGTGACGACACTTGTCAACACAAGCAACAAAGGCCCATCTGGTAAAAAGAAAGGGAGGTCAAAGAAAGCCCACGTACTCGCCGCATCTGTAGAGCAAGCCACTCAGAACTTCCTGGAAAAGGGTGAACAGATCGCTAAGGAGAGTCAAGATCTCAAAGAAGAGTTGGTGGCTGCTGTAGAGGATGTGCGTAAACAAGGTAGGTAGAATCTTGGTGATCAAGAGGGATTATGTTGATGTGCAAACCATGCATTTTTCGTCAGAATCAGTGGATACACAAAGGCATAGTTTTATCTTTTTCCTCCATGTGTACACTTGTTGTTTTCAAAGTTGGCTGGAATTAGGTATATACACAAAGATTTTTTTTTTGTTGGTGGTGGTGCAGTTTAGCACAGCTACAAATAGTCCATGTCTGCTGTTACTTCAGAATATTTTAATTGTTCTTCCTTGGTAGATGAAAACAGACTCATTGTGAAATTCACGCTTTAAGGAGGAGAGTTAAAAAGACCTCATACTTACCGAGTCACTGAAAACCCAGGATTTTAAGGATAATGAGTGAGAAGAATGTAGAGCAATATAAGATTATTGTTTTTTCTGTATGATTCACGAATTTATACTTTCAGTTTGCAGTTTTCCTCACACATCTAGCTAGTTAGCTATCATATTATGTATTCAGCTTTTTAAATGTTTTATTTGTAGTACAATAAACATACTCTAAAATTTATCATCTTAACTATTTTTAAGTTTACAGTTCAATAGTGATATATATTCACATCTCGGAGAAACTAATCTCCAGAGGTTTTTCATCTTGTAAAACTAAAACTCTATGTATATTAAAAAAGTCCCCATAACCTCTTTTTCATCTTGTAAAACTAAAACTTTATGTATATAAAAAAGTTCCCATAACCTCTTTCTCAAATTTCCTGGAAACCAACCCTCCACTTTTTATGATTCTATGAGTTTGACTACTTCTGGTACTTCATAGAAGTGGAATTCTACAGTGTAAGTCTTTTTGTATCTGTATTGTTTCATTTAGTGTAAACTCTTTGAAGTCAATAGATGTTGTGGTATGTGTCAGAATTGTCTTCCTTTTTATGGATGAATAATATTGCATTATATGTTTGTACTACAATGTTTTTTTTTTATTCATTCATCCATACATGGACCTTTGTGTTGGTTCTACTCTTTTGCTATGAACCTGAATATATAAATTTCTTTGTTCCCTGCTTTTAATTTTCCTGAGGTGTGCCCACACATGATAGTGCTGGATCATGTGGTAATCACATTTTAAGTCTGAGAAACCTCCATGCTTTTTCAAAATGGCTGCACCATTTTGTACTTCCATTAATAGTATAAAAGGCCTCCGATTTCTGCCTTGTCTTTGCCAACATTTGTTTTCTTTTTCTTTTCACATCTTTCTTTCTTTTTTGTATAGTCATCATCATAATTGGTGTGAGGTTATATTCCATTATGGATTTCATTTATATTTCCCTAATAATTAGTTATGTTGAACATTTTTTCATATAGTTGTGAACTGTATATTTTCTTAGGAAAAATGTCTCTTCAACAACTTTGCCTGTTTCTTAGGTTATTTGGTCTTGCTGTTATTCAGTTATAGCAATTCCTTGTGTATTCTGGGTATTAACACCCTATCAGGTATGGATTGCACATTATCTCTATTTCAGAGGTTGCCTTTCCAATCTACTTTATCCCTTGAAACAGTTTTTAAATTTTTATATAGTCCTACATGGCATTGTTATTTGAAAATTCTTAGGACCCTGAAATCAGAATGGACACCTAATCTCCAGCTTGGGCTCCCTTCTGCATTTCTTATCTCAGTAGATACCATGCACCATGTGCATGGTATCCAGTTGCACATTGCAGAAATCTTGGGATCATTCTTGTTGATTCCCTTTACTGATAGCCTATTATAAATTATCATGCATTTTAACTCCTAAATATGTGTTTTTTAGACTACTCTGTACCTTGGTTATTCAAAAACACCATGTTTTACCTGTCCCAGGGACTTTCCATGTGCTGTCTCCTTTCAAACAGTTAAGGATGAATCATTGTGCACAGCTCAAAGAAGACCTTCTCAGGCAAGGCTTTTCTGATAACCCTGTCATACTTTTTCATACTTCCCCCTTTTTGAAAGGAAAAACAAGGAAAATTATAAAAATGTTTATAATTAAACATTTAAAATTATAAAAATGTTTTAAAATTATAAAAATGTTTAAAATTATAAAAATGTTTATAATTAAACATTTATAAGATAACTTTATTTTATGCCACACTATAAAATAATGAAGATGACTTTATTCCATGCTACACTATAAATTAATAGAGACTCTCTTTTGCTGTTTATTGATTTATTTATTTATATTTTTTAAATATTTTTTAGTTGTAGATAGACACAATATCTCCATTTATTTATTTTTATGTGGTGCTGAGGATCAAACCCAATGCCTCATGCATGCAAGGCAAGTACTTTACCACTGAGCTACAATCCCAGCCCTGTTTATTGACTTATAGTGCTTAGTTCTCCTAAGATTTCATTAAATACTTGTTGAATGGATGAATGGATGGAAGGATAGTTGTTTTATTCCCATTCTTCTTGCAACCCTACCACTTTTTAAATTCACAACTGGATGTTTAGTACCTTACATAGCAGCCCTTTTTCCATACCAACATCAACTGTTCTTCATGTTGCCATTTTCTTCCCCATTTTCTTCTCCATAAAAGTTAATTTCACAAATTTAAACAGTTATTTTAATTTGAAATGTTAAATGTTCCATATTTCGTCTGTTGTAAACAGAATACATTTGTATGTGTGTTTCGGCAATGTGAAAACTTCTAAGTTTTCAAGTGCATTTGAAAATTGGTATTCCTTCTGAACTGCAAATGGACACCTGTTCATTTTCATGCATATGGAACTCTGTATAGTTATTTTGTTGTTGTTTTCTTTTCTTTTGTTGTTGGTTTTTTTTTATGTTGACTGACACAAAAAAGTACACATATTTAAAATATATACTTTGTTGAGTCTTGACAACTGTGTATACCTGTGAAATCATTACTGCAATCAGGATAGTGAACATATCCATGGGAGAGAGAGGGTGTTTTGATTGACTTTTCTATCACCTAGTTCTTAAAGCATTTTCCCTTTTTGGTGATAAGTTTCCCCATTTAGTTTTCTTAAGAACCTCTTAGTTTTTCCCTCTTTTTTCTCTTCCAAGTTAATTTTCACACATTCTTTAGAAATTAACATTTTAGTTTTCTTGAGCTTATATGAAATGGTATTTTGTGGCTATAATAACCAATATAGTTCTCAGCCAGACTACCCTAGAGTTGTTAAAGTAAGGAATTTGTACAGATGCTAATTTACAGCAGCTTATAATGATTGCTCTTCTAGAAAATTCTTCTCTCTATTATTCATTTCTTGCCACAGACAAATTAGGCTTCACAAATGATGGCTTTGTGTAACCTGGAGAAAGCTCAATTGCCATATATTCTCTTCTCTGAACAATGTCAAATTCAAGAAAACGTTGGTATGCAAAATAGCAACTCTGTTTTTGCTAACAGCCTTTAAAACTCTCTCTTCATGTTTCTCTTACTCTCCCAAGTTTCCCATACACCTCAGGTGCTTGTTGCATGAGAGACCTGCCTCTCCTCTCTGACAGAAAGTCTTCAGTCTCCTGTTCAGTTCTGTGCCCACAGTCTCTCATCTCTTTCTTCTCCTTCTCTTGTGATCTCCTTGGCCTATCTGGCTTTGTTTAGTTTTCCTATTTGCCCATTTCCCCAGTTACTCACACATGAGAACCTGAGTTTGTCTTCAGAGAGACTTAGAAAGGAAGGAACTTGAGGGGTATTTAGTTATCAGAAATGTTAAAACCTATTATCTTTCCATCTATTTTGTAGAAATCTATTTGCTAATATGGAAGATGATATTCAGAAATTATGGAAACATAATTTAGAAACAATAGCTTTCTAGTTTCACTTAGAAACAATAGCTTTCTTTAATGTGCCTTTCTCAGCATCCATATATAGTTTATTTATTAAATCATATGTAGCTCGGGAGCTCAATCTATCAGTTTTACTTTAACTTTCCCATATTTATGATTTTTTTTTCTTTTTTTGTCATGTTGGCAATTGATTCCAGGGCCTCAAGCATGCTAGGCTGGCTATACCCCACCCCATAGCCTTGTTTATGCTTTTTTAAATGATCAAAGAGTATTATTATTTTTTCAAGTTTCAGCATGAGTAAATGCCAAAAGTTTAAATACTGTATATGCCCATTTTCGGATGTTTAATATAATACCATTTATTTTTGTTCTTTTTAAGTTTCACAATTCTCACAGCAATGCTTACAGTTTATCTGGCAGGGTTATATATGAAATTATCTACTAAATTTCATTATTAATGTATCTCACATGGTTAAACTCTGTTGTTTAAATTTATCATTTAAAAAATACATTCTCTCTCATAAACCTAGTTGAGTGCCAGATTCTTAAAAAGTGCCCAGTATGAGTGATGATTATGTATCTGCTGTTGAATATTCCAGCAGATTTCCTGTGCTTTCAAGTTATATCTGCAAAACAGTCTTTGAGCAAGCCTGTGCTAACGTTTGCATTAAAAACTTGTAGCAAAAATAGTTTTTCCAAAATAAATATTATGTACTCAAAGCCTAGAACTCAGTGGAGATGGTGTATCTGTATGTTTGTTTTATAATAAATAAAATAGTTGATTATGTGTACACTAGCCTCTTGTTAAGTTTAGACTCCATCAGGATAGGAACAATGATGACTATGCATGTCTTTCCACAAAATCCTGTCATGGTGCTCGAAGACATGGCAGGAGATAGGAAGGAAGCGTTCTGGGGAAATCAGAGGAGCCTTGCAAACTCAGTTAATATTCCACATTCTAACCTTACTTTGGCAGATAACTAGATGTTTAAGCTAAATCACTTAACCACCTTCAACGTCAGTTTCTCCATTTTTCAAATATAGATGGTTGGTGTACTTATCCCAGGAATATTTTTTATTGATTCTTCTTAGTTATATATAATATTAGGATTCATTTTGAAAGAATTATAAAAGCATCGAATGTAAATTGTTTTAATTCAGTCCCTAATATCTCCCCTTGCCCTCTGCTTCTTTCCCCTATTCCTCTGTACTGATTTTTCTGCTATTCAGTTAGTAGTACTATCTTGTGAATATGTATGATAGGAGGATTCACTATATAGTAACCTGTTTTAGCCACTATTTCACTGCTGTGACTAAAAGGACCCGACTAGAACAACCGTGGAGGAGGAAAGATTTATTTAGGGTCTCATGGTTTCAAAGTCTTAGTCTATAGAAGGCCGGCTCCATTCCTTGGGATAGGCAGTGAGGCAGAACATCATGGCTGAAGAGTGTGGCAGAGGGAAGCAGTTCACATGGTGATCAGTGAGCAGAGAGAGAGACGCCACTCACCGGGATACAAATATGTACCCCAAAGCCATGCCCCAATTCCCACCTCCTCCAACCACCCCCTACCATTTCAGTTACCATTCAGTTAATCCCCATCAGGGGATTAATTCACTGATTGGGATAAGACTCTTATAACTCAGTCACTTCTCTGAACCTTCTTGCATTGTCTCACACATGAGCTTTTGGAGGGCACCTCACATCCAAGCCATCACATACACTATATTCATACATGTGCGTATGAAAGGTAGGTCAGATTCATCCCACCGTTCTTCTCTTAGTCTGTCTTTCCTCCTTTGCTCTCAATCCCCATCATCTAGTCCACTGATTTCTTTTTTCTATTTTGATGGAATCTCTTCTTTTCCTTTCTTTTTTTTTTTTTTTTTTTTGCCCCTTATTTTGGACTAGCTTCCACATATCACAAAAAACATTTGATCTGACTTTTGAGGACTGGCTTATTTAACTTAGCATGATTGTCACCAGTTCCATCCATTTACCATCAAATGCCATCATTTTATTTTTCTTTAGGGCTGAGTAATACTACATTGTGTGTGTGTGTGTGTGTCACATTTTCTTTATTCATTCATCTGTTTGAAGGTAACCTAGGTTGGTTCCATAATTATGCTGATTTTAAATCTTTTGGACATATATTGAGGGGTGAGTGGGATAGCTAGGTGGTATGGTGGTTCCTTTCCTAGTTTTTGGAGGAATCTCCATGCTGCTGTCCAGAGTAGTTGCACTAATTTGCAGTCCTACCACCAATGTATGAGTGTACCTTTCCCATACCCCACCTCCTCGTCAACACATATTATTATTTGTATTCTTGATAATTGCCATTCTTCCTGGAGTGAGATAAAATCTTGGTATAGTTTAATTAGCATATCCTTAATTGCTAGAGATGTTGAACATTCTTTGATATATTTGTTGTCCAATTGTAATATTTCTTTTGAGAAGTGTCTGTTTTGTTCTTTTGCTCATTTATTAATTGGGTTATTTGGGGTTTTTTGGTGTTAAGTTTTTGAGTTCTTTTGATATCCTGGATATTAATGCTCTATCTGAGAAGTAGGTAGCAAAGATCTTTTCCCATTCATAGGCTTTCTCTTCACACACTTGTTTCCTTTGCTGTGAAAGTTTTTAATTTGATACTATCCCACTTACTGACTTTTGGTTTTATTTCTTGTGCATCAGGAGTCTTGTTAAAGAAGTCAGTTCCTGTGCTGATATGTTGGATTGTTGAGTCTACTTTTGTTTTCTGGCAGTTGCAGTTTCTGGTATAATTCCTAAATCTTTCATCCATTTGAGTTGAGTTTTGTGCAGGGTGAGAGATAAGGTTTAATTTTCTTCTAGCACATATGGATTTCTAGTTTTCCCAGCAACATTTGTTGAGAAGGCTATCTTTTTTCCCATGTATGTTTTTGGCACCTTTATCTAACATTAGATAACTGTATTCATGTGATTTGTCTGTTCAATTTGTCCTCATGCCTGTTTTGGAGCCAGTACCATGCTGTTTTTGTTGCTGTAGCTCTGGATTATTTAACGGATATCATAAGGATTTTTAAAAACTTAAGCATATGTGCCATGTTACATTTATTAATTATAATTTATTGACCTAATCTGTTCCACTTCTGACTGTAGCTTTTCCTCCTATTAGGGAGCCATATTGGTGGTGCATTCCATGTAGGATTCTGGAAAGTTGAATCAGAATATAGTGGGTTTCCTGGAGAGGACTGTATGGCCCAATGTGGCTTAGAGTTTGTGGATTTTATGCAGTCTCAACATACTATGAATGAATGGTTGTGTAACTATGGACCATGTATAGAAGAGCTTCTTGAAAATAAGGAATGCAAAGGGGTTTTTCCTTTTTTCTTTTTTTATATTTTTTTAGTTGTCAATAGACTTTTATTTTATTTATTTATATGTGGTGCTGAGAATTGAATCCAGTGCTTCACACATGCTAGGCCAACGCCTAACCACTGAGCCACAACCTCAGCCCCAGCAAAGGAGTTTTTTCAAAACATCTCTTTTTATTGAATCTCTGGGCCAAGGGAAGCTTGGGACAGACTTTCCTGGACCGCAATCTCTGTCTGCATTATGCATCAATCTAGGGATTAATGATATTAGAATCACCTGAGAAACATTTAAAATCTTGGTGACCAGGTTTCACCCCTTGTCAGTTACATCAGATTCTCTGGTAGGACTCAGGAGTCAAGGTTTAAGGCTCCTTTCATGATGCCATTGCACAAACAATCAGAATAGACTTCTCTTCTGCATCAATTTCCTATGGATGATTCATTGTCCTTGTTAGTTAGCAGGTGTTTCATAGTAGGCAGCAGATGACAGTCAGTCACCCCATAAGGTTTATGAGCTTATGATTTACTTAAAAGTAAGCAGATAAGAATTATATAGGAGAAACAACCTGATATTCTATATTAAACATCACAGATACGATCTAAGAAAATAATATGATACTGAGCCCAATATTCTGTAGGCACTCAGGGAATATGGAAGTGTGTATTAGGCAGTCATATCTGTAGGGACAGTTTAATGTTTGAGGAGTTATGTTAAAAGAAAGCTATATAGCTGAATTGAATCAGAAGGAAGTGATATTTAAGCTGAGCACCAATTAAAAATTTGTGGAGATAAGCATTTCAAGTGATTTTCAGAGGCAAAGAGGTAAGAATGGTATTGAGATTGAAGAATGAACAGAGAATCCCTGGTATGATGGGAAATTTCATATTCAAGTATAGTTTATTAAAATAGGATAAGATGATGGGAAGAGACCAGATTAAGTTCAGGTACAGACAACATGATGGAAGGAACAAAGGAAGAGAGGGAGAGAGGATTGAAGTGGGGAAATAAGGTAGCTAACTAGTTGGTTGCTACCTATGTAAGTGACATTTTAGAAAGATTAATATGGCACTTTATGAAAAGCTGACTGAATCAGAGAAGGACTGGAATCAGACTGATTACTCAGGTGTAATTACAATAGCAGTTGAAACAAAACAAAGCATAGCACTTTGATGATCCAAGACTAGGGATGGCAAGGGGAACAAAAACAAACTAAATATTACAGTCAGTGCCAAATAAATAAATAAGAGATCTTCCAATTTACTGAAGGGAAGACACACAAGTCAACATTTCTGTTTTTAGCCAAAGGCAGCATGATTGGGAAAACTTAAGGGATGGCAGGAACAGGGGAGAGAGGACCAGTTTGATTTTTTTTTTAATTTTTTTTAGTTGATGGATCTATTCATTTATTATTTATATGTGGTGCTGAGGATCGAACCCAGTGCCTCACGCACGCTAGGCAAGCGCTCTACCACTGAGCTACAGCCCCAGCCCCAACCAGTTTGATTTTAAACATTGATAAATGAGGAGGTCTGCCTAACAGATGGTAATACTATCAGAATGGAACTTTGGTGACAGAGAAATTTGGAAGTCTTTGAAGTTGATAAATGCAGCTCTCAGAGGCAGAGCTTTCTTTGAATATGTGCCAATAGGTAAAGAACAAAGGGATATAGGTGCAGTCTTGGAAGAAAGGCCAACTAATGATTAGAAAATTAAACAGAGATAAATTAGAGAGGGAAGTGTGCCCTGAAATGTACCCAGAGAGCAAAGACAATACAGAATCCTGAAATCCAAGAGAATAGGATATTTTGTAAAGGAAATAGTGATCAATCTAAACTTGAGAATGTTGTAATTAAGCCAGATTCTTCTGAGGCTTTGGAATGAGGAAACACCTTGGATTTTTCTAGAAAGGTGTCATAAGTTACATTTAAAAGTACATTTTCAAGAGGGCAACAGTTAAGAAGAAGAAAGCACTGCCAAGAGAACAGACCAGATGGTGAAGGAATTGATGTAGTCAGGAAAGCTAACAAGTCCTTCCTTTGGTCATTTGTGCTACTTACTGTACATGCTTCTCTTTGCTCCTGTAAATAGCCTGTTATTCAAAGGAGGCTCTCTGTGATGTTAGCTTGTGTATTTAGGAGCATGGCATAATGTCTGACGCATAGTGAATATCTGATGCATAGTGAATATCTGATGCGTGCTTTGGAAGATCATTGAAGAATGGCAGGAGAAAAGTAGAAGAGTGATGGAGGGGTGTTAAAAGCAAGCAGAGAGTATAACTGATTGCTTATTTTTTATCTTAAATCAAAAGTATTGAGCATGTATGAAGAAATAGAGCCACACTTGTAGATATAAAGGGAATGTACTCAGGGCTCTTGCTTAAAATGACACCGAAGAGATGCTTCTTGTTCTAGCAAACAAGTAGGGAGGAAGGATATCCCCAGCAATGTCTTATAGAAAAGATGAGGTACAGAGTAGATTGGATGAAACATTCTGGATTATTTTGAAAAAGATGGAGGTGATTTGGATGGACCATGGATATCTGCTCTTTGACCATTATTGGAGATATTGTATAGTAGTTTTTGCCTTTTAATGGCATCTGTATGAGTTTTTTATCATTTTTTTGTGGGTGAGGGGGGTACTGGGATTAAACCCAGGAGTGCTTTACCACTGAGCTACATTCCCAGTCCTTTCTGTTTTGTTTTTGTTGTTGTTGTTTTCATTTTGTAACAGAATCTTGCTAAGTTGCTAAAACTTAAGATCTTCTTAAGATGTTCTTGCCTCAGCCTTCTAAGTCTGTGGTGTGTGCCCAGAGAGCAAAGACAATACAGAATCCTGACATCCAAGAGAATTGGATTCATCATTATATTCATTATATTTCATCATTATATTTCCACACCCTCTTAAGTCATGGACAAGTGGAGTGTATTTCCTACTTTCATCTGACAGTTTATCATTCTCTAATTGTGTATTCTTTGTCTAGGCAATGAAAAATCAAAACAATTAACATGTGATCCTGAGATTGAGAACTATCAGTCTAGGGTATAGACTGAGATTTATATGGCCTTAACCCAACATAATGGGGATCTCATGGAGCAAAGTGACAAAGAGGTGCATGTGACATAGGTGGTTTCTTCTCTGAACCATTTCCTAAATCTGAGGATGGCTAAGCTATACACTACTCATACAGTTTGTCTTTGCCTGGTTTGACTAACCTCTGAGGTGAAGTGATAGCATGATATTAAACAATTTTGTTATTTTTACTCATACAGTGTTTATTGAATAACTGGTGACCAGAGTTGAGTTTGAGAAGGAAAGACTGAGGGTAACAGAGGAGGAGAGAAAGTGGTCCTTCACATCTCTAAGAAGATAAAACCCTTGTCTCTTGATGACCTGGTGACTGCATCCTACCTCATTCCTGTTGGATCTGACAGAAACTCCAGTTGATACTCACTGTTTGAACTCCCTAGTTGAGAGGTGGCCAGGGGCCATTAACCTGAGCAGGAAGGTCCCACTGTCACAGACTACCCCTCCTCCTAGGGCTGCCTTCTAATTATTTAAAGCAACACTCTGAGGGAAAGGTGGGATTAGTGTCCTATCTCCCTGAGCACTTTCCATGAAGATCAGCATCTCTGAGGAGGGTGAGAATATTTTCAGGATGCTGCTATTCCACTGTGTATCCTTTTGCTCAAATACCCCTTGTTTTGCACCTTTACTCTTCATACACTGAACACTTGTGTCTCCAATAGACAATGGGCTTCCACTTCTGTGCTCTATGTGACTCTTCTGAGCTACATATCTGAATACTCTTGAATGGATGCCGCATTACCACGTTCTGGTGTGGGCTGCTGCTATTGGTTGTGGGGTGAGATTGCACTTCCTGTATGACTGGGGGTATAGATTTCCATTGACAGCAAATCCTAGGGGAAGGCAAAAGTACTCATTTCTCTATGAGTCTCACTTCTTCTGAGCCTGAATTTCATTGCATGCAGATCCACTACTGTTGAAAATTATATTATTTAAGTGTAGTTGTCCCTGGATACCTGCAGGGAATTGGTCCTAGGACCCTTACCAAACTCCTTGGATACACAAGTTCTGTATACAAAATGGCATAATATATGCATATAAAAACACATATCTTCTTTCATTCTCTATGTCATTTCTAGATTGCTTATAATACCTAGTAAGATGTAAATGCTATGTAAATATTCATTGTACTGCATTGTTTAGTGAATGCCTAGACAAAAATGTCTGCACATGTTCGGTACAGATGTGGTTTTCTTCCCAAATGTTTTTAAACCATGGTTAGTTGAACCCTCAGATTCAGAAACCACAAGTACAGAGGGCCAATGCTAACATAATAAAATGTACATGTACGAGGTCCAAAAAGAGCATACCTTGAGTTTAGAATGGCGGATATCTCTTCAGTCCAGAAGTGTAGCTGAGCTGGAATCTTGTGATAACACCTTCTCTTCTCCCTTATAGAAGTGGTTCTTCTTAATAAGTGTTTCTCAGAGTGCAGTTCACAGACCACCTGGTTCAGAATCCTTGGGAAGAGACTAGGAGATGTCTATAAAATTCAAATTTGTGGGTATAACAAAAACCCAGATTCAGTATATCTTGAGTGACACTGGATTTTTTACTTTAAGATAGGATCTCAAGTGAATTTTATGCTTGCAAACTTTGAGAATCACTAATAGCCTAAGTTTAATACATCTTTATGAATATAATATTTAATTAGTTTCTCTTTTTTTCTATCATAAAAGATGCTATCAAGGCCGGGGGCGTGGCTCAGTGGTAGAGTGCATGCTTCACAATCACACAGGTTTCAGTTAAATGCCCAGAATCACTCCCCCAAATGTGATTACATCAGAAGTTTAAAAAATGGATAAAATAAAAGAACCTAGGGATGCATGTAATGACAGTAAGATAAAAAGAGGTTTGATGTGAAAATATCATGAAGATGTGTAAATGTGAAAAAGCCATATACCTTAGGATTCATCTTAATACAAATTTTAACATTTACAGTAGCTTTAACTGTTGCACATGTTGTTAAGTAAGACATTTGTATGCCAATGTCTGCATTAGTTGAGGGCCCAGGAGAATCCCAGTCAATGCAAAGCCCTTGTTTTCCGAGACTGGGAGAGAACTGCAGATTCTTCTTTCCCTTGACCCCTCTTTCTGGAGCTCTTGGCTTTAGAAAATGCTGTAATTTTTCAACAAGAAAAATGACAGTGCTTTCTCCTGTTTATTGATTGCAACCACATTTGTAAGATATTTGACATATTTTGACTCAAAATCATTGTTAGTCATTTGTAGTAGTATTATCCATATTTTGCATGCTGAAAGATCTCTATGTCCATAAATTAACCAAATAATTCAACCAATCTTTTTTGAGTATTTGCTATGTATGAGCACTATTTTGGGTGCTAAGAATATAGAATAAAGGAAAAAGACATTCCCTGCTTGGAGGAATATTACATGCTGTGATGAGGCAAACAAATATGTAAAAACTTGTACAGGCTGATGATTTCAGTCTATAGAAGTAGTTTGAAAATGAAACAACCAAAAGAATACATGAAAGATAAAATTGATAAGTTGAACTTAATATTAAAATTAGAAACTTATGCTATGTGAAAGGAAATGCTGATAAAATGAAGAGAAGCCATAGACTAGAGAAAAGTATTTGTAAATTATAGCTCTGATGAAGTACTTGTACCCATAATGCACACAGTACTCTTAAAATTCAGCAGTAAGATAACAAACAACCCAATTTAGAAAATGGATGAATAACCTGAATAGACACCTCATCAAAGAGAATGTACAGATGGCACATAAGCATAGGAAACAATGTCATTATCTTTTGTGAGTGGGGAAATGCAAATTCAAAAAGCAATGAGATTTCACTAGACACCTACCAGAGTCACCAAAATATCTAAAACTAATGATGATACCTAATGCTGGCAAAGATGTGGGAGCATGGGAACTCTCACTTATCTGGATGCAAGATGATACAGCCACTTTGGATAATAGAGTGTCATTTTTTTTTTATAAAACTGAGCATAAAATTATTTTCCAACCCTGTAATTATAACACAGATATTTTCCTCATGATTTGAAAACTTTTTTATCAGCATGAATCACCTAACCCTGTTCCACTTTTTAAGTAAACATTTTATTGTAGATTAATCTATGATTTAAAATTTAAAATTTGCAAAGATAGTGCATAAGATTCCCATATATCCCATGTCACTTTTTCTGATTATTAGCACCTGCACTATTATGATACATTTGTCACTATGAATGAGCCGTTTCTGATAAATTACTCAGATGAGTATAGTAGTAAGAAGAAAACACAATAACAAAACTTTAATATGCTAATATGCTTAGCAAAACTGGCAAGAATAGCATAAATACTGATGATTCTAGTTCTTAAGCTATCTTATAATGAGCAATATATCTGTATGAATAAAAATCAGAAATCTTGTTTTGATGACTACCATTCTAGGACTGTTTCTTTTAATATCCTTTATTGAGACCTAAATTTGTCAGTCTAAGTAAAGTTGCTATTGCTTTCATGCAAAAAGAAAAATTAAAGAGATTTACAAGGATATATAAAACACAGTGGGGAAAATTCATGAACAAGATGAAAGAAAACCAGGGTCAGAAACAAGGGAAGCTAGGAAAGTGACTGACTGATGTGCAGGCACATTAGAACCCAGTCATCTGTGCTTACAGGTCCATCCTGGGGCATATCCACAGGAGCAATATGATGCAGGCTGAAAGATGAGGCTTTGGTTTTCCAGTGGACTTAGGTTCAAATTTAAACCCTGTGATTTTCCTGATGTCTGTACTGTGTGATTTGGCAATTATCCTCTCTGTACCAGTGTTTTATGAGTTCAGTGGTTCAGTGGGCCTACACACACATATACTCTCAGGATTATGTGAAGGTCTGATGATGGGATATGGGTAAGTACTCAGTAGCAGACTTAGCACACTCCAGTCTGGAAAAACCTGATGGCCTTTGCCTTTCTCATTATCATTATTGTTCATATTATCATATTCTTGCTATAACTGAGCGACTAGATTGGGCTCTCATGCTAATAGATCACTTATAAAATTTATGACAACAGGCTATTTTTAATTATGAAACTTTATTTCAGGGATATCACTAAGTCAATTCTATTTCATTTGTAATCTCCTCAAAACATCTGATCTTAACCATGCATAAAAGAAAATATTCTGCACTGCCATATAAAGATAAAGAAACTTGGTTATCAAGCATTTTCTCTCTAATAGCTAAAGCAAAGTCTATAATTCAATCAAAAAATGCATTTGACAACAACATCTTGAATAACAACAGGATAAGATTTACAAGATGAAGGTAACACACTGATGCATCCCTAATTATGATGTATCTTGGGGCATTGATGCAAAGCAGGCAGTCTTCCTTAGCTTTGGACCACTCAGAAACTGAGACTCAGTGAGCATGCTTCTAAATGGGACTCTGCTTTTAAAAAGAAAATAAATGGGGCAAGGCAAAAAGCTCCTAAACTCATGCTGAATTTTGTTAAGTGCATGCTAATAAAAGGTTCCAAAGGACCAGTTCTTGGGAATGACACACAGGCAATATAGAAAAATCAGACCTTACAATAAATTATGGAGATGCCATCCCAGCATTGCAAGGCTAAGCAATGATGACTTGAGAAGCTAGTAATGGACTTTCTGGTGAAATAGAGAGGAAATCGAAGACAGAATGGGCAGAGAGCAAATCCCCCCCCCCCCCGCCGCCCCTGTTTTTTGACCCAGAAAGCAGAATGTTGGACAATACATGCCTGTGTTTATGTTCTTTTAATTAAAGAGAATAAAAGGCCACTTCTCCCAAAAGCTAATATCCTTCCCTGCCATCTTTTAGAGGACCCTTTTTGGGTGATCATCTTAATCTTGAATTTTTGGTTTATTCCTTACTACTGTCATAGTCCAAACGGCTTGCAAACATGTTATATGTGAAAACAAACCAAAAACTTTACCTAATAACAACCTCCCTCCAATTGCCCCATTTTCTGCTTCTTTTAGACAAAACGTCTCAAAGAATAATCTGTGCTTCCTCACTCCATTTCCTTACCCTGTAGTCACTTAGTTTTTTTATTGTGCAATATAATTTATGCAAAACATAAGAAGTAACAAGAATAGCAGTATCAGAGACCCCTCTGCTTAAGAAACAAAACATCACTCATGCAGTAGAAGTTTCGCTGCCTATCCCCTATTGTCTGTGGTCCTTTACTCCCCATTCCCACTGCCCAAATGTGGCTAGAGAACCACAGTTCTTAATTTGTATCTGCATTAGCCCCATCATTTTCTGATAAAACTGTGTTCAAACATGTAACACAGCTGAAAGAATTTAGAGGTGATACCTGTTCTGCCATAAAAACCTGCCATTAACATTATGCTTTGCTTGCTATATCATACATCTATTTTCCATGAATATTTAAAAGAAATTTGCTACTTATGAATGGTCACTTTCTTACCCATGCTGTTACGATTCTCGGGTTCACTGCACCATGGAGCCCGCTCTGGTCTGATGGTTGGGTTCAGCTATTGATCCTATCTGGACATTGTCTCTCTATACCTTTACCCAACCTTTCAAAAACAGCTCCCCACCCTGCCCACACTCCCTGGGACATCTCCTTTTCTGACCTTTTTAAGCTTCTACAATACCTCCTTTTCTTCTTCTCCTTTTCCATTACCACATCTTCTTGAATTCTAAGTATTGGAAAGTCCCAAGGCTCTGTCTTGGGCTTTCTTTTCTTCTTTGTAATTCATCCCACTCTATACACCAAAAATTGCAAAATTTTCACTTCTGGGTTTTAGCCTTGGATATATCCATAAAATATTGCCCAAATATATCCTTCCTCTCCCCCTGCCCCACTTCTGGAATGTGACTAACAACCCAGTTATGTAATAGCATGAGAGTTATGCTTGACTCCATTTTTCCATTTATTTTTCACATCTAAAGTCATAAATTAATTTTGTCAGCCCAATTCAAAATATATTTTAAGTCAATCCATTTTTAGCCAGTATAGTATAGCCAATTAAGAGCATAGGTTAACAAACTAAGGAACCAGCTGGGCATTACTGGTACATGACTGTAATCCACCTGGCTCAGGAAGCTGAGGAAGAAAGATCGCAAGTTCAAAGCCAGCCTTAGCAATTTAGTGAGGCCTTGTCTCAAAATAAAAAAATAAAATTCAAAGGGCTCGCAAGTGGTGCACTGGTTAAGCTCCCTTAGTTCAATCCCCTGGTACCAAAAAAAAAGAGAGAGAGAGAGAAAAGAAAGTAAGTAGACTACATCCGTAAGTGGACTCCATCATTTACCAAATCAGCGATGTTGGACAAGTCATTTTTTCTGCCACTGACCTTTCATCATCTCTAAAGTGGGGATAATTGCACCTGTATTTTACAGTGTATGTTATGCACATAAGCCTCTTAAATCAGTGACTGACACACAGTGCTATGGTTTCAATGTATTTCCCAAAGTCTGTCTGTTGGAAACTTTATCCCCAATGCAACAGTGTTGAGAGATGGGGCCTAATAAGTGATTAATGTATTTATTGAGGGATTAGGATAATTATCTGGAGAGTGGACTTGTTCTAAAAGCAGGTTTGGCCTCCTTTTCCTTTCTTGCCCTTTTATCTTTTGCCACAGAAAAATGCAGCTTCTATGGAGACCCTGGCTAGGTGCTGGCACTTTCCATAGTGAATTTCCTAGCTTCCAGAACTATAAGAAATAAATTTATTTACTTAGAATACTAGACAAAGGTGCCAAAAACATTCATTGGAGAAAAGATAGCCTTTTCAACAAATGGTGCTGGGAAAACTGGAAATCCATTTGCAATAAAATGAAACTAAACCCCTATCTCTCACCATGCACAAAACTCAACTCAAAGTGGATCAAAGACCTAGGAATTAGACCAGAGACCCTGTGTCTAATTGAGGAGAAAGTAGGTCCAAATCTTCATCACATTGGGTTAGGCCCAGAATTCCTTAACAAGACTCCTATAGCACAAGAAATAAAAGCAAGAATCAATAAATGGGATGGACTTAAACTAAAAAGCTTCTTCTCCGCAAAAGAAATTATCAATGAGGTGAACAGAGAGCCTACATTCTGGGAGCAAATTTTTGCCACACGCACATCAGATAGAGCACTGATCTCCAGGATATATAAAGAACTCAAAAAACTTAACACCAAAAAAACAAACAACCCAATCAATAAATGGGCTAAGGAGCTGAACAGAAACCTCTCAGAAGAAGATATACAATCAATAAACATATATATGAAGAAATGTTCAATGTCTCTAGCCATTAGAGAAATGCAAATCAAAACAACTCGCAGATTTCATCTCACCCCAGTCAGAATGGCAGCTATCCAAAATACCAGCAACAATAGGTGCTGGCGAGGATGTGGAGAAAAAGGTACACTCAAACATTGCTGGTGGGATTGCAAACTGGTGTAACCAATCTGGAAAGCAGTATGGAGATTTCTTAAAAAACTTGGAGTGGAACCACCATTTGATCCAGCTATCCCACTCCTTGGCCTATACCCTAAAGACTTAAAAATAGCACACTACAGTAAAGCTGCCATTTCAATGTTTATAGCAGCACAATTCACAATTGCAAAACTGTGGAAGCAACCCAGATGTCCTTCAATAGATGAATGGATAAAGAAACTGTGGTACATATACACAAAGGAATATTATTCAGCAATAAAAAAGAATAAAATTATGGCATTTGCAGGCAAATGGACGGAATTGGAGAACATTATGCTAAGTGAAGTAAGCCAATCCCAAAAAACCAAATGTCGAATGTTCACTCTGATTAGTGGATGATGATACATAAGGGGGGTGGGAATGGGGAACATAGGAGAAATGGATGCGGCAGAGGGGAGGTGGGGGGAGGGAAAGGGGAATGGGTATAGTAAAGATGGTTGGTTGAGATCGTCATTACTATCCTTGGTGCATGTATGAAGACACAAATGGTGTGACTCTATCTGGTTTGCAACCAGAGAAATGGAAAAATTGAGCTCTCTATATATACTATGACTTGAAATGCATTTAAATAAATTATAAAAAAAAAAGAAATTACTCTGTGATGGTCTGTTACAGTGACACAAAACAAATTAAGATACAGTAAATACTAATGCAAATTAAAGACACTTAGAAAGCCTTTTCCCCAGCCCTTCTACTCCCATAAAGAATGGGAACTGAGGGAACTGATGTGTACTGGTATAGCGCTTGCCAAGGAGGCCCTGGGCCCAATCCTTAGCACAGCAGCAACAACATCAAAGATATAGTTACCTATTTAGAAATTCATTCAGAGTTTTCTAGAAGAATATAACCATATGGTATATATGTATATATTAAAAGATTTAAGGAACTGATTCATATGATTTGGGGGACTGACAAATCCTAAATCTGTGGGGAGGCTGGCAGCTGAAGAATTGTGTAAGAGTTAGTGCTGCAATCTTTAATATCTTCTCTGGCAAATTTCAGTCTTTTGAGATTCTTCAATTGATTGGATGAGGCCCGCTCACTCACATTATCAAAGATAATCTCTTTTACTTAACTTTTTTGTTAACTGTATCTACTAAAGTACCTTGAGAGCAATAATAATTAGAGTTGGTTAAATAACTGAGTGCTGTTGTCTGGGTAAGTTGACACATTAAATATTGTAATGGGTAATAGTTATGAATCTTTGCAAATTTGGGATAATTATACATAACTAAGAGAACACTATTTCTCTTTTTTAAACCTCTGCAGCACAATGAGCTGTTTGTTGCTCAAAACACTGCCTTTAGAAATAGGTACTTCTTGGTGCTAAATTCCTATTGGAAAACCTTGACCTACTAAATATAGGAGGTGGTGAGTAGATGCCAAGGGGGAAGATGCTCCATGGTTTCCCTGTGTGCTTCCTGAGTGCAGGTGGAGATTCCATTTTGAAAATAGATACATACATGATTGGTATAAAGCAGATATTATGTGTTGGAACTCCTTTTTGTCAAGTAATAATGGCAGTCCTATCTTATCAATAATTTTAAGAATTAGATAAACGCCAGAATGAATTTGAGACAGCATAAAGCATTTTCAAATTAAATATATGAAAACTCAATTGCTTGTAAAGGCATAATTTTTCCTTTATGAAAGTAGGAGTTAAACTGAAAAGCTACATATTTTAAGTAAATATTTAGAAAAATTTTTTATTTTTTTAATCCAACCTATGATTTAGGTTCATATTTTGTCACTTTTATCTGTGTGACCTATGATTTAGGTTCATATTTTGTCACTTTTATCCTTTAAATCTAAGGATTTAAAGAACTCTTGGCATGATTTATTTGAAGTTGTATGTTTAAAAATTTTTTTAACAACCCAAGTTCAAATGCAATGCTGCTATTAAGCCAATCTGGCATTCTGTTTTGAATTTCTAAAAATAATATTAGTAGGTAAATACATAGTCAAAACAGTATTTTTCAGTGTTCTTGCCATTTCTCTTTGTATTTTTATGCTCTTATGGATCAAATGAAATTTGATTTTTTAAGCATAAAATTATTTAATAGCATTGCCTTTTTAAAATCCCTTAAAATGTGCACTATATTTGAATGGGCTACAGTTTGTTGCTCCTATAATAATTATATTATAGTTCTTTGATGCAGATTCATAGGGGAGTATTTAAGGAATAAAAGGTCAGAAGTATTAAATATTTACATTCATTGAAACATGATCTCTGGTATAGGCAGAAAGGAAAGAAACTAATTGGTTTACTTCCAGTTGCAGGCTTTATGAACTTACTGCTTTGGTAATTTCTTAAATGTCACAATTAAAAATATTGACCTATTTCTCTATGGGCTTTCAGTGAAATGGTAGCAGTCATCTGTAATATTACCTAATAAATTTAAAATATGGCCTTTAAATGTAACAGTGGCTATTATAACTAATATTTCTCCTCTTCAAGCCAAAAGCTCTAAATAACAAGTGATTACTCTTCTTGTATAATAATCTCCTGAGCAGTCCAAAGTGCTTTGTTTTCCTTAACAGATGCAAAACAGGATGGCCTCATTGTTGTCTGAACAATCCTACCTTTATCTCTGGTTTTAATTTCTTATCTGGGAAACAAAACCTGCAAGTGTGATATATTCTAATATCTCTTTAAACTATACATTTTTGTCTTTTTTTTTTAAAGGAAGATGAAGGACAGCAAGGCTGTTCACATTAGGGGTCATGGCTGGGGACCTGATGGAATCTTTAAGAGCTATACTTTAGTTGAACAATGTCCATCTTCAGTTCTTTGTTTAAATAAATCAATAAAAGTCAGGATTGCTACATTAAGAAACTTGGAAAGTGGATGGCCGCCCAGAATGTATGTCCATGAAATCAGAAGGATGAAGTATATCAAGAAGTTGATAGCTTTCTGGAACTGGTAAATATTGGAAAACAAAATATCCATAATAGCCCAGAATACCACGTCCTCCCTATTTACTGAGAAAATTGGACTCTGGTCAACAGAAGAAAGTGGTGAATATTTATGGGCATCTGGATGTGCAGCTTGCAGCCCTTGAAAGTGACTGGGAAAGTGAGTCCTTTACCTTGGTGGAATGAGATGGTAAGATGCATGAGAGAAGTTCAACTGATTAAGGGACCAGTGGCTAGACAGATAAACACTATTGAAGCTGTTTAGGAAATTTAAAAAAAAATTCAAGAGGTTTCTGTCAGCGTCCAGTGCTGCCTTGAAGGCATAGAGGAGTCTGACTCTAAAGGCCTGAAAGAATTGATTTTTGCCCAGAAAGAACATTCGTTAAAGATGTGCACTACAACTACAGCTCTGATGACTTTTAGCTAGGAAAGAAGAAGCCTTGCATCACATTTGATTTCAGGAGCATTTGCTACTTTTTCATTGAAGTGCAATATGGTGACAAAGTCCTTCATTCTCATGTGTATCATGGCTTGCTGCAGGACACCATAATTTATCTCAGTATGTTGATGAGTGTTGATAGACAAGGTGAAAATCCTCATCCATAGCATTAATGTGACTGTAGACTTCCTGGCCCAGGAGGAGCAGGCGCTGATTGACAAGCTGGACTTTGATGTGGAGGAATTTGCCAGTGTCTTAGGGATAAGACCATCCTGCTTCTGTCCAGGAAATTGTGATGGGCAAAAAGCAGTGCCTGTCCCTCACTCCATGGCACTGAAAGCACCTTCACTGTGTTGGCAGCCAAGAATGTGATTCTCAGTTCTCCATCAGTTTCCTGTAAAACATCACTCCCGGATTTGTCAGCAAGCGGGTTACACGTTACCTGAGTAATAATTTTAATGGACTATATATCTCAACAAATTCAAGGTATATATGAGCCATGGAGTAATCCCTGGGTATTGAACTTCAAGTACCCTGATTAGTGATTGGAGAAATATCATATAGTTTTTGGTGTTGAACTAGAATTGACCAGGAAAGGTAGGAATACCTCTGTGATTTTCATCTTTCAGAAAGCCCAGAGTTAGAATGTCATGCTATTGCCCTTGGGTCAGCAGATTACTTCACACACTCCCAGAGTGAAAAGTTCAACAAGCATAATTATATAGAAAGAATCTATTAATCTATAAAAAAGAAATCAGAGATTCTGCAAAGACTAATGATCTCAACTAATGATAGCTATTTGGGAATGTCAGGGCATTGTAATGAGAGTATGCATGTTTTGGTAAACTGGGCATATTGAAAGGGTTTTTGGGGATAGGGGAAGTTTTCAAAGACAAAAACCAGGAAGATTACATCAGGTATTTTGAAACAGTAATTCTTGGTCACAATGGTTAATTATAAGAATGGTATTAGTCTGCCGGGCATGGTGGTACATGCTTATAATCCCAGCAGCTCAGGAGGCTGAGGCAGGAGGATCACAAAAGTTGGCTTCAGCAATTTAGCCAGGCCACAAACAATTTAGCAAGACCCTGCCTCTAAATAAAATATAAAAAGGGCTGGGGATGTGGATAAGTGTGTGAGCACTTCTGTGTTCCATCTACAGTAACAACAACAACAACAAAAAGAATGGTGTCAGTCTGGAACAGAATATACAGTGGCTGGGCAGATAAGATGTCCTTGTGCAAGTATTCATTTATTTATTTATTTTGCTGGTGATACTGGGGATTCAACTCAAGGTCTAAGGTTTCAGTGACCTCTGTGTAAAGTTAGTCTGGAAGAGTCTTTTTTGGGGGGAGGGTTTGGTTTTTTTTTTGTTTTTTTTTGGGGGGGGAGTACCAGGGATTCAATTCAGGGGCACTCAGCCACTGAGTCACATCCCCTGCCCTATTTTGTATTTTATTTAGAGACAGAGTCTCACTGAGTGCTTCCTTTTTGCTGAGGCTGGCTTTAAACTCTTGATTCTCCTGCCTCAGTCTCCCAAGCTGCTGGGATTACTAGTGTGCACCATCACGCACAGCTCTAGAAGTGATAATTATCATTAGGCAACTGTGTAAGAACCTTTACTTTATTACCTGCTGATGTTATTTTATTATGATGATTATTTGATTAGGGTTGACACAGGTGACTCCATTTTGATTTGGATAGCTTTCATGTTTGTTTGACAAACCAAAGTGCTGGCTGCATACCTGTATGAGGCATCTCCCCTGAAAAACTAAGAGGTCCAATTGTTCTTGGAGCACTGTGTCTGAGCAGGAAAAAATCTGCCCTCTTCCAACTTGGTTGGGAAAGTGAAAGGTCCTCTCTCTCTTTTTCAGTCTTGTCAGGTAATACACAGAGTACCGAGAACCAATGATACAGGGTCACTCAGAAGCCCCAGGACTAAATATTCAAACTTCATCCATGAGATGGCTAGCTTTGGGAAACCAATCATTACATTGTTCAGGAGTCATGATCTGAGGACAATGAGTAGATGCGATTTTTATGAGTTTTGTTTTTAGTTCTGAGTCAAATATTCTTTGTACAGAGTGATCTGGAGATAAAACAGCAAAGATAAAAGAAGTAATAAAAACAGTTAGAAGGCAATTTATGCACTTCTTCCAGTTTTTAGCCAGGACAGAATTAATGCATCCTTATATTTGTATTATAATGTTCTTGATTAAAATAAATATAAGCAGGGCTGGGGTTATGGTGCAGTGGTAGCGTGCTCGCCTAGCACGCGTGAGGCACTGGGTTCGATCCTCAGCACCACATAAAAATCAAATAAAGATATTCTGTCCACGTACAACTAAAAAATAAATATAAAAAAAAAGCACTAAACTAATTTGAAAATCTTTATTTTTCTACTCTTTTCTACCCCTATGTCCAGCTTTCAAGAAAAAGATATATTCTGAAACTTGCAAGTACATGAGCTTAATAATAATGATCTTTAATCCAGTTCTAACAAAGTTTAGTTATCTTTATCTCATGAGTTGATAACATTTTATGTTGCTTTTGAAATTGTGAATGAGCTGCTTCTACCCCATGAGCGCCAACACACTTTAGAGGTACTGTCAGGGATTGGAACAAACTTTGTTGGGATTACTCATTAGTTAACTAAGAACCTATCCCTGTAATTTGGGGTCTTACTCTGTTTTTTTAATATTTCAGACATTTAGAAACCATCCTGCTATTTGACAGTTTTGTGATTAGCAGTGGAGGTAATGATTCTGACCTCCCCTTTCTGCTTTCCTTCCTCATCAAACCTCTGCACTAAGACTTTTAGTCTGTTTTTCTTAATAATCTTCAATTTGCATTTCTCCATGGGAAAATGGAGTTATCAGCTCCCCTGTTATTCCATGTGTAGAAGAGGAGCAATGTTACTATGTCTCTCTCTTGTTTCGTTGAATAATTCAGCCTTATATTCATCTTGCACAGGCCCTGGTATTTTTCTTTTATGCAGCAGCAATTGGTTTGAATTTATTGCACACTTTGATCCCCAGCTTCTTTCTGTGTAGCTTTTCTTCCACTGCCTTTTCCATCTAGAAAATAACTGTTTTTGTGTTTATGAATTGTATGTTTTTTTCACCTTGACTATCAATGCTGTCTGTTTATGTCCTATCTTTCTCTTTTATTTCAAAGGGCATTGCAAGGTAAAAGGGTATGCATTAGAAGTACTAAACTATTTATTATTTTTATATAGTTTTCTAACATCTCTGCATAGCAACATCATTTTTCCATCTCTATGGTACTCATCATCAAACTGAATATGATCTAGTAATATCATCTATCTGTTTTGTAATAAAGTCACAGCCACAGAATCATTACAATTTTTGATCTGAAAAGGAACTTGAAGGTCGCATTGTTTGATGACATGCTAATGATGAGGAATCTGACTCCTAGAAATTGCCTGTTAGATTCCACAACTCATTAGAGGAAGGGCAGAATTAGAGTATGGGTTTTCAGGCATGATAGTCTTTCTTCTCTATTGTTTAATATGAAGTAGTCAAATCAATGGCAGTCAGGTTTTAAGTCTTTGTCCACTGTATAGTGTGTAGGATGCTTTAGGGGCAGGTATTAAGGCAGCAAGCCACTCCATCTACTTCCCTTCCCTGGTGATGAACAGAACACGGAAATCGATCACAGATTGGGTGGTCTGAGGGCATCCTCCCCATTGACAGTCATATTGTTAGGTGACTGTCTTGGTGGGTCCACAGATGAGGGACAGGAAGAACCTGTAACCTAACACCACTATTTCCTACTGTCCAGCAAGGAAAGAAAAACCCAGATTTAATACAAATTGGGAGCAGAATTAATGGAACAACTTTGGAAATTTTGGTTAGCAATGTCTGTGGATTGCCTTTTATTTAATAATTAGGTTTTCATATTAAATAATATCTTCTAAATTTCAAGATAACATTAATTTGATTTTACTTATTTTAGCAGTATGTTTCCAGTTTTTTCAGTGACAGTTATAGGCAATAAATCATTAATCATATGTTGTTCAAATAATAAAACATATTATATATTGACATTAGCTAAATGCCACTGTAGAATAGTAATAAGACCTTTATTTCTTGTTGTGATTTTTAAATTGCTAGAAAAATTTTGCAAGTTCTCTTTCTAAGTGTGATTATTAAGAAGAACTTAAATATTTGTCTCTAAATACTCTCACAGACAGGTAACGAAATGGGCAAATTCACGTACCTGTTCACCTTGACATTTACTCATTACCTAGCACTTGGTTAAAGCCCTAAAATTGTTGTTTTCTCTTATGAGCTGAAAATTTCAGAAATTAGTCCAAAATGTTTGTTTGTAATAGAAAGAAAGGTATTCTGGCTAACGAAGACTAATAAACTTTCATGTACCTAGGATTTTGAAATATGGAATCCTCAAATAACTGAAATTCATTGAGTTGTTACCCACCACGGAGATCTAGTGGATAGATCACCTTACCCTGCCTCCAAGCTGACTTGGAAGGACAGTCCTTCTTATCCTCTAAGCTCTTTAAAGGATAAACACAAGGTTTTTATTTTGCTTTGTTTATGTATTTCTGAATTGAGTGCCTAAAAAAAATTTTAGTTGGCAAAAAATTTTGTGTGGTTGGCAACTACACACACAAAAATTTTTTGCCAACTCAGTAAATTTTTGATAATTAAAAAAATGAGTATACAGGTTACAAAAGTAGAAAGGGACAGATATAATTATTCTTGGCATGATGGTGTCTGGGCATCACCAAAACGATTTTTATGGTAACAGGTACAAAATATCATTATGGTAACTATGGAATTTCCAAGCTATATTGTTTTAAAAGCTACATTGACATTCCAAGGTAAATCAAGCTCATAATAGTTCGGGAAAACCCACTATATAAATGAAAAGAAATAATTCAAACAATTAAGAGCTGGCAGAAGCCATCAACAATTCAATTGGGATAGAATCATTGCCCAATAAATCTGTGTATCCATGAATTCAAACCTACATATCGTAAAATAATTCTGAAATTCCTGCTGGATGTCTTATCTTTCAATCGTTTGTTAAGGGAAAACAATTACATCATATTTTGTAATGATATTATATATATTTTCAATTGAGGACAGATGGCTGTTCTTATATTCCACAGATAATATATTTCCTGATTATGCATCCTAGGAGATAAAAGAATTAACTTAATTTTCAACCCTTTTAGTTATTTGAGCCAAAGCCACATGGAATTTGTTAAAGAGCCTAGTCATGTTGGTACAATTTTTAATTGTTTCTTTCTGGGGAGAGAACATTTTCCATGATTAGCCCTCTACAAATAATGAAAATGCTCCCTTGGAATTAACTCACTACTTGATTTATGCAGGTTGGCCTGACTTGTGTACATGAGACCTACTTGAGCTCCAGCAAGAGTTAAACATGCCTGTACAGCCTGTGTCCTGCTCTCTGATCTCAGCTGTTTCTACTGGTGCCACAGAGAATCCAACACACAGAAACCAGTTGAGGGGCAGGGTCCTCTTAAGTTACAGTAGGGTACATGGAAATATAAAAAAAGAAGCTGTTTACTGAAGAGCTCAGCCTAATGGGCTCCTCGCTGTAAAATGATATTAAGTGAAAGCAATCTGTCAACTACACAACGATTTCCCTTCTAGAAGACTAACCAATGTTTACTGAACTTTAGCCTATGCTAAGCACTTGTGTGCGTGCGTGTGTGTGTGTGTGTGTGTGTGTGTTTGTATTTTCTGTCACACTATGAGCAAGATACTATCATTACCTTTTATTTATAAAAGGGAAAACCGGTACTTAGAGGCACAGTGGCTTACCAAGGTCATAGGGTAATAACTACTAGGACAGGGATTCTGACGCAGACAGTGTGCTTCCCTCTCAGCCACTGCACTTTGTGTTCAGCTGTCACACTGCCCATTCTCTTACCTGTGCAGAGCACTTGGGGGGTGATCACAGCGTGTGGAATAAGACCCACATTCCCAAAATAAAATAAAGGAATCAGACCTGATTTTATTAGATGAATTCTAGGATATCAAACTGATTTCTCCCATTTGAGGGAGATAAAAAATTATGCCCTCATTTCTAACCCAAACTACTACTGCAAATGAGTTGGTGGCAAGATAACAGACATGGTTGATAGCTGTTTGCAAAGAGGAAAAGTCCAAGTAACTGAAGTTCACCAGTTATAAATTTATTTGGTTTTCATGCATGTTTTCAGAGACAGGAATAAAAGGAAATGATTTCTATAAAAATCAGGTAAACCAAATGACATGTGATTGCCTAGTTTTTCTGAATCAATCACATGTCAACCTTCCTACTATAGTCCTTTTCATCAGTTTTGAATTCCATTGTATCCTTAGGTGCTTTTTTCTGCATGACTTCTATTCAATCTCTTCTTGAGGCTTTTCATTTAATCTCTTAATGCAGTGATTACATTCCTAAATATTCTGATGATGAAAGCATTTTTGAAAATCTGAGGAAAATACCCTACTTGGTCATGATGAGTATATATTTATTTAATACTTTGGTATGATGAGTATATATTTATTTAATATTTTGGTATAGTTTACTTGTTACTATTTTATTTAAGTGTATCCATGTTGATATGTGGAATTAGATTAACTCCATTTCCTTGTATCTCTCTCTTTCTCTCTCTCTCTCAGTGGCATGTACCTCTTAGATAAGTAGGCCAATTGTTTTTCTACAAAGAGATAGAAGTAATTTAAAGTTTGCAGGCCAGCAGGGAAAATCGAAGTTATTATTTAGGTTCTATAACACAACTATTTAAAAAGGTAAGAAACATTCTTAGCTTTCAGGCACTATAAACACAAGGGGCAATCAGGATTGGGCCTATGAGCCATAGTTTTCAACCCTTGTCTTTTTTAAAAGAGAAAACTAATAGAAATGTTTTAGGATCATTAGTGCATATACCATTTGCCAAAAGTAGTGCAAGATATGCTTTTATGTGTTTTACGTATGTGTCATTTGTATGTATTTGTTATCATTAATGATTTTTAAAACACAATGTATGTTCTGGAAGATCAAAAATTAACTGATCCGATGGCTGATTTATTTAAAAGCATCTGAACTAGAACTAAACAAAGTATAAAAGGTAAAAATAAAAGCTTTCCACAGAAATCAAATTTAAGGAAACTCTGGAGCAAATGCGTGCATAACTAACTGTAATTTAAAAGATAAGTGTATGTATAGAATATATAATTATATTATTTTAAATATGAAACAAATATACATATATTATAATCCGAGCATGTATGCATGTGTATGTATATACTAGTTTTGAAATGGCTTCATTTCAAGTCAAAATAGCTATTTAGTCTAAAATATACATCTTCAAATATATCAGATCCAGAGGAATCAGAAGGCCCAAATTAAAACAACTCAAACTCTGCATAAAAGTCATAAAATGTTTTATGCCTTATTGTTTGCTCCACAATATTTCAATGGAAATCTAAAAATAATCAGTACTCTACCACCATTTTTTTTTAACACCTCCTCTATATAGTGTAAATGGAAAAGAGTTAGATTTCACATTTGTACATGGATTTTATGGTGCTGGAATCGAACTAATAAATTATTTATTGCTTTAGTAGTTTCATTGCTTGCCAAATTTTAAACTTTCTCAGGATATGTTTTCAATAATTTCCTATATTTAACTGTATATGTAAAATAAAGACTTATAAGCTACTTGTTTTGAAAGAGGTTAGCTGAAGTTAAAATACTGCTGCTCTCCTTCCTTCAAGTATTTGCTCAACTCCAAGATTTTATTTATTTGTTTCACTTTGCAGAAGAGGACTTTTCTTCTCTTCCCCCACAATGCAGCTTGGCTATAAGGCTGTCTTCCTTCTTGGGCAGGGTGCCTAAGCACTTAATTGTTCAATCTCTACAAAGAAGTCATTTTGCCCAACAATGAAATGAAACTGCCTCCAGGGTAACAGGCAGCAGCTGTTGAAGGCATAAGCTCTACTACCCTGCAGTCTGGTGCTTGGCAAGAAAGAGGATGCATGTCTATTTCCAAGAAAGGGAAGAAATTGGTGGTCTACAGCCAGCAGAACTTTTAATTTTTATGAACTTGGCATTTCCCCCACCAACATTCTCGCTTTGTCCACATCACCTTTTTCATAACAGTATATCCCCCATCCCCCATCTTGCCAGGGTTCCTATTGTTTTTGTCTTCGACCAGTCCCTCCCTCCAACCTTGATAGTTAATCCCCCTGATTGTCTGCCATTGTGCTCAGTAATTTTCAGTTTTAAGTCAGCTGTCAACCAGAGTTTTCTCTTGAATATTTAGAATCAATCTTGACATTTTCTGTCTCTCTGTGCACCCTGATGGAAGTTCTTTAGCATACTGAGGGAGAAAGAGGAACTCAGAGAAATTGGGGATTTGGGGGAGCAGCCCTGGGCAGGAAACCTTCTGCCAAAGGGTGGCCAGGGACAAAATCAGAGGCTCATAGAGCTTTCTAGTTAATTAAATCTGGTCACATGACCTTCGTGACTCTGCCAATTGCAAGAAATAATTAGCCACACATTCCCAGGCTGGCGGCCTTCTGCTGGCATGTCCAGTTAACAAGTGATGAAATCTCTACTGGGATCTCGATTTCAGGGCCCCTCGATTTCAGGGTACACTTTATAAGTACACTTTGCAAAAATCTCTGTGAAACTTTCACAATGTAAAATTCTCTCTCTTTCCTCTGCAGGGCTCTGGACTTCTTTTAGTCTTTATAGGTGGCAATTCCTTCTGCTAACCCCTGTAGGAGACTCCTGAATGTGAAGAGTGCCTTGCTGTCTTCTCTCCCAAGCTTCACTTCTGTCACAATTCTTATTTACATTTATTTTATTTTATTTTGGTACCAAAATAAAGCCACATCCCCAGTCCTTTTTATTTTTTTATTTTTGGGGGGAATACTAGGGATTGAACTCAGGAACACTCAACCACTGAGCCACATCCCCAGCCCTATTTTGTATTTTATTTAGAGACAGGGTCTCACTGAGTTGCTTAAGGCTGCACTAAATTACTGAGGCTTACTTTGAACCTGTGATCCTCCTGTCTCAGCCTCCAGAGCCTCTAGGATTATAGGCTACCTTGCATGGTGGCACAGTCCTGTAATCCCAGTGATTCAGGAGCCTGAGATAAAAGGATTGCAAATTTAAGACTAGCCTCAGCAATTTAGAGAGAACTTGTCTCAAAATAAAAGGGGTTAGGAATGTAGCTCAGCGGTAAAGTGCCCCTGGGTTCTAAGTGCCCCTGGGTTCAATTCCCAAGACCAATAAATAACTAAATAAATAATAAATAAAATAAGATAGATAAATAAATAGATAAATAAATCTCTGTTCCTACAGTGCCTGTTTCCAGAACTTTACTTTCTAGACTTCCCTCCTTCAGTTCTCTCCCATCCTTTCTTCCCTTGCCAACCATTAACACACATTTACTATTTTTTTTAAAAAACCTGAGTGAGTTAGAATGACCACTAAAGGAGAATATTAAGATACAGGTGCAAGAAAAAAAATAGAAGGACTGTATTTTTAAAATCTGAGGAGATTGTACAAGTGATCTTTAAAAAAAAAAAAAAAAAAGCCTCACCTGTTCAGTTCCTCACCTCTCCAGTCTCTCCTACTTCTGTGCCCAAATTCTTTTTTTTTTTTCTGAACTGTAAATAGAGAGACATAGCACAAACATAGTTGCTGCTTTGTGATAATGATCTATCCTATGATCCACACAGAAAAGAATGTTCTCTACCCTGTAGTCTCTATAATTTAACATCTTGCTATTTTATAATTTCTGGGCCCCAAACATTGACCACTTCGCAAGGTAAAAACATGCATCTCCCCACCCTGTCCTAATAACCCCAGTGCACACACATGCAGGCATGAACACACAAACACACAAACCATTTATCTTAATATCTGTAGTGGAATTGACTCGTTCTCTTAATTAGACTGTAAGGCTGGTTTCTTAACATGCACAGATCTGTCACTGAAATGAGTACAGTTGAAACTAAACACTCTTGAGTCGTATGTGGAATAATCCTTTCAACCCTTGTCAGGCCTTTTTTTTGTGTGTTTAACAGCAAATTTTTGTCAAAAAGAAACATACCTCTTTTGAAGTTCAAATAATATTAAGCAACTGTATTTTCGCTTCGTGATTAAACTGGAGATTCAGTTTTTCTTTCCTTCATATAGAAACAAGTGAATGTAATAGATCAGGATTCCCAAGGACAGGAATGTCACTTAGTTATCAGCCTGCCTGCTGATGACAGCACCTCTGCAGTCTGCCTGTCTGCTCCTCCCTTCCAGCGGCCATTTTTAAGGAAAAGACACTTCCCCCATGAAATTGGCTTTATGCAGCTAAATCTTTATACTGGTGTTCCACAGGCTTTTTCCTGGTTGAAGAACGACATATTCAAATGACTCTTAAAATTTATATATCCTCTCTACCTCAAAGCTGTAGTGTCCCTGGACACAGTTGTGACCATAGGAATTTTGTAGTCAAACTCATCTCCAAAGTCATCTCCAGCTAATTAATGTAATCTCATAGCTTTGTGTACCAGCTCTACCCTTGTGAGTCTTACATTTATATATTTTACCTGTATTTCTCTCTAAAACTCTAGATTCACATTTCAAATGTGTATCAGGTAGCGCTGTTGGCATGTCTAATATACATCTCCAACTCTACACATTCAACCCCAGATTTCTGATCTAACTCTCAAAACCTGCTTCTGCTCTTTTTCTGTAAATGCATTCTAATTTCCTAGGTCATATTTGAAGTCACAGTCTACTCCTCTAACATACCACATCCCCATTGTCTTCAAACTCTGGTAGCTTTATTTTCAAAACATATCCAGAGAGTATATATCCAGTGATATCTTCACATTACTGGCATATTATATAGCAATGAGAATGAACTATATATATCTAAGGTAATAATATAGATGAATCTCACAAACATAATTTTGAAAGAAAGATGAGATATAATTAAATATTTAATGTGTACTTTTATTTATACAAAGTACAAAAACAGGCAAGACTAAACTGTGCTTGTAGAAGTCAATTTGCCCTTGGAGGTTAGTAACTAGAAGACATGGAAGAAATGGAAGGATATTTAGTTGGTAAAAGCCATTTAAATTTTATATGTATGATCTGTGCCTTTTTCTGAATATAATCCGTCTGTAAATATGGAGTACCCTGCTACCTGTCTGACCCAAACAGCATCATCTCTTGACCAGATCTTGGTAGCATCTTTCAACCTGGCTCCATTTTGCCACTGTGCCCCAATCAAGGTGCAGCCAGAGAGATCTTTTCAGTATGTAGCTCAGTTTATGCCACTTATGTTCAGAAGTCTCCAATATTCACCATCTTTTGCAGAGTAAAATTTGAAGGTCTCACACAGCTCCACCTGATCTGTGCATTGGTCCTAATGTTTGGGTGTACTTTATCTTGCCGCTTTGCCATGGGACTCTAGCCATGTTGCCATGCTGTGTCTGGATGCTGACCACCTTTCAGTCTGTAGCCGTCCCTGATCTCCTGTTGCCTGCCTGGAATGCTCTTTTCCTACACCAGTGTTGTCTTTCAGGCCAGGCCTTCCATGACTATTCTGTGTATCATCCCTGCCACCCTCGGTCTCCTTAACAAGGCTTTTACTTTTTTTTTTTTTTTTACAATAATAGTACCATATGACAAACCCCATTTCTAATGTTTTATTACTGTTGCATCTTTTCTGGAGTGCTTAATCACGAGGGCAGGGTTTGGAGTGTTCGTTCACATGGTGCTGTCTTGTCTATGTTCTCAGTTCTCAGTCCACAGTGATGCCGGGCACATAGTAGGACCACAATGGGTATTTGTTAATAAATAAAAGCTGTTATGGAACAGGTACTCAATTTGGCAAGAACAGTACTTACTGAATTCTATAATCTGATATTTCTAACTTTAAATACATCCCAAGGAAAATCCATTTAAAAATAGCTTTTTTCATAGCAGTGTGTATATGGTCTTTTCATTTCTCATATATGCATACTTAACAGAAGTGAGAACTCAGCTAAATGGTCCCAGTTAAACAGTGGAGAGAGAGGGTGGTAAGAGAGATACTCTCCAGTCCCCATTAGGAGTGTTTCCTCACATATTGTACAGGGAACCATATCCCTACTGACTGGGCAATGTTGTATCTCACTCTATTGAAATATGGCAGTGTTTGAAACACACTAGCAAGAGTTTCTGTAGGATTTATCACTTGTAAGGAACAGATGAACATGCTAACATGAAATGATATTTAAACATAAAATCAGAACAGAAAAAGAGATAAATGAGGATTGTAGTCTTCCAAGTTTATTAAAATTAGCAATGAGGAAAAGGATACCCTTATCAGGATATAAGCTTTATTTGTGAACCTTGATACAAAGTCTCAGTCAACATATTTTTATCCAGAGGAAGAACTCTTTCACATGTAAGAGTAAAATATGTAAATATTACATATTTACCCATGTAATATAAAATGAAGGTCAAGGGTTAAACACACCCTACTTTGAGATTTACTACTTAAATATACTGTTTATTTTTAGCAAAATAAAGAAAAAATAAATTAAGCAGAAAATAATTTGCGGGGTTATGAAGAGACCAAGCATTCCTAAGAGAAGCATAGGCAGAGGTGAAACGAGGGCCACATTTAATTATAACAGTAATAGACTCTGCTCAGCTGCCTTGGAACTTGTTAAGAAACTCAACTGAGATTTACCTGCGTACATGAGACTAGAATTTTCTAGAAGACTACCATCCTCGAGTTGTTTAATATTAATGCTGATTAATGTGTTATTCAGCAAAAATTTCTTATAACCACTCTCCAATTGTTTCTCCTCCCATTATCTAACAAATTTAATTTCTCAGTATTCAATCCTACAACCTATGCTCACCAAATAAATTTAGTTATTCCTGCTTCTGGACTCTATCCCTGTGGGAGTGTCACTTTGCTCCTTTTTCATCCTTAAGTGCCCTTCTTACTCTTTGAGACCTTGAATCACCTGCCATATCCAACCAACCCTTCAGCATGCTTCTCTCCCACAGAAAATGGTTTTCTTCACCCTTATTGAAATCTCAATCTGATTCTTTTATTTAAAAAGTATCCAATCATAGTCAGATGACCTCCTTGAAACATACCTGAAGTCATCTCAATTTCAAAATAATCACTGCCTTAATTTGTATTCACTTGATTTTTATAACAAATTATATTGTTTCACATGTATTTTTGTTTTCTTTTGTTCTATTAAAAGACAAAAGTTCAGCAAATTAGGTTGTAGTCCTAATTGAGTTTTGTTCCCAATTCTTGAATCAGAGCAGCCTGCAGTCCATAAGATAGAATGAAAGACTCAGGAGGAGAGAACTGTGAGTTTAGGAGAGTAGGAAAAAAGGAAACACAACAATAGGAACAAAGAAATTGTTCAGCATTAGGTTACTTCAGGGTATGCTCTTTTAAGGATTAAAGCAGAGATGGCTTCCTTACCATGCTGATTCAGGTAGTCTGGAAACTCCAGGTTTTAGGAAAACTGGTCTGTTTGGGGATCTGTTTCTTCAAGGTTTCAGTTTGATTATGTAGAAGTTAGCATGAGTGATTCCATTTTGGTTTGGTCTGGTCTGTGCAGAATCAGTGCAGGAGCTTAGTCCAAAACAATAGCCTATTATAATTTTGATAGTTTTTATTATTTATAAGTTTATCCAACTTCATATTTATCAGCTTCTTTAAAAATAAACAATTTTTCTAATTCTTATATCACCAAGTAAGGGGAGCCCTGTGAATTAGTCAAGATGGTTTTGTACATACATAAGGAGAAGTGATTAAAAACAAACTTAAGTAGGTTGTTTATATTATTCATAAAATACAAATGAAACAACTGGCTAATTGATTTATTTTTGTTTAGTTTTTATGGTGCTAGGGATCAAGCCCAGGGCTTCACACATGCTAGGTAAGTACTCTCCCTGTGCTACATCCCCAGCCAGTTAACTTTTTAAAATTATATTACCTACGAATTAAGTTTCCTTTTGCTGCTACAACAGATTACCACTTATTTAATGACTTAACCTGTGTAAATTTATTATGGTTTCATTCTGGAAATTAGGAGGGCAAAATCAATGTCACGTGGTATTGTCAAAATGTCAGCAAGTTGGTTCTTCCTGGAGGCTCTAGGAGAGAATTTGTTTCCTTGCCATTTTCTGCTTCTAGGGGCCACTGCATTTCTTGGCTCATGACTCCTTTCTTTGCAATGGCATCACTTCCATCTCTGCTACCATCATCACATTTTCATTTTCTCATTCTGATCATCTGGCCTCTGTCTGAAAAGACTCTCATGATTACCTTGGGCCCACCCATTTTAATCTTGCAATGTTTTACTTAAGGAACCATAGTTTAACCACACTATGAATAAGGTAACTTATTAACATATAGGGGGGATTAGGATGTGGACCTTTTAGGGGGCCATGGCTTTGACTGACATACTCCCTACTAAGTGCCATTCTCCCTCACTTGAACAAATGTGCAGGAAGTTGCCCTGAGTACATGTAGTGGAAGCATCCAGGCTGTGGGTTTATCTGTCATGTGTGTCACTACAGGGTGCAGTCTGAGAACTTCTGTTTTGTACTAAAAAGCTTGGGAGCTTTATCTTTTAGGCAGTGATGAACTATCAATGCTTTTAAGCTATTAAAGAACCTGGGTGGTTCTATATTTAAAATAAATAAGCAAATAAGTGGTGGATGAGTGGAGACTGGTTAAAGGTGAGACTTGAGAACTGAAAAGTCTAAACTCAGAAAAGAGCAGCAATGGAATTATTGTAGTAAGATATTTAAGAGACATTCCAGGGATGATGCTGTGGTGACTTGCAAGTGTTTGTGGGGGTGTAAAGATGTTGAAAATGCCTCTGAAATTTTTAGCTTAGGTGACAGTATAAGAAATGACAACATTAATGAGTTTAAATCTATTCAGCTACAGATACCAATGAAACATGTCTGTAGCAGACAGAATTAGAGGCTGGCAGTCATCTTGCACAAAACACATTGCAAATATGTATTTTGGGCTTAATTGGAAAGTTGGAGGGACACCTCCTTCAGTGAGAGAACAGCAAATAGAGGTTGTATACACACACACACGTAGGCACACATATGCACACATATACATATACACAACTTACCAATCTTAGTACCAGGGGAAAATAGCATAAATAAAATGTCCAGGTATTGTGACTTTTTAAATACACACATTGCTTGCATTATAGTCCATGCATGATTAAACTCATTTTATTACCTTGCTTTGCATACATTTTATACTTGGTTTTATGTAAACCTAAAAGAAACACAAAGCAGTGGGGGTGGGGGGAAGTGGGTCTTCACAATACAAAACTGAGAAGATAGGATTCTTGCCTTCAGAGAGTTTAAGGTCTTAATGATGAGACAAACGTGTGATGACGGTAAAACATACCAGTTGTTAAAAATAGTAATATTTAACATTTAAAGTCGAATCTTATGATCACAGTACTCTGTAGTCTTGTAGTGTGTTAAATGATTACTCCCAGAGTCATCAATATGAGGCACAATATCATACATTAAGGGCATAACAGAGGAAAGGTTGACAGCTCATTTCTAGTTGCAAGTTGAATTGGAGTGAGTCAGGGAAATGTTCGTAGAGGAGCTAACCCTTGAAATGTGACTTCATGGATGGAATTTTGCAGGTCTAAAAATGTGAAAGGTATTTTAAGGAAAAACAACATTTGAAAAAGCTGAGAGATTGGAGAAGGCATAAAGTGTCATGGAATGATGAGTGTGCCAAATTTTAAAGTGCCAGAGGGAGAAGGGCAACAGATGAGTCTTGTCAGGAACATGAAGGTCAAATCACAAAGGACATTGTAGCCATAGTGAAAGGAGTTTACTCCCTGTCCTGTGGCTTAAGGGAAGACCTGGATAATTTTCAGCAGAACAGTGAGCTGACTCTCTTTGCGTGTTAGCAAAACCTTAATTGGGCAGAGTGAAGGATACATCCTGGAGTGGGAGGGTTGGAGGGAGTTTAGGAAGACAGGTTGTGACAGTGAAGAGTCTATTTCAATAGTCCCAATAAAACATGATGAGAATTGCATTTATAGAGTATTACTGTTGGTGAAGGAAAACACAAACATGGGATACATTTTTATATAAGAATTAAGAGTGAGCCGGGTGCGGTGGCGCATGCCTGTAATCCCAGCACTTTGGGAGGCTAGACAGGAGAATTGTGGGTTCAAAGCCAGCCTCAGCAATGGTGAGGCACTAATCAACTCAGTGAGACCGTCTCTAAATAAAACATAAAATGGGGCTGGGGATATGGCTCAGTGGTGGAGTACCCCTGAGTTCAATCCCTGGTACCAAAAAAAAAAAAAAAAAAAAAGAGTATGTAGTGAGTGGAAATAGGGAATAAGGGATATTTGGAAATAGAGGCAGGTGCCCAGGGGCCACTCATCAAGGTTGTGATAGTGAGAGAAGAGGCAGGACTTATGGGAAGATGACATTTTAATGTTTGGATATGTTGCATTTGTCAGGCTTCCTTGACATCTGTGTGGAGATGCAACAGGCAATCGGATATGTGAGCCTGAAGCTCAAACAATATTTGTATGAGATGTGCAGATTTAGCAATCTGTGAGAAATAAATAGAAATTAAATTTCTTGGAGTAAGCCAGTTAAGGAGATCAAGTCATGTGAGAAGAGTAAAGGTCCAAAAAGGGCACTTTGGAGAATATTTACATTCAGAGATTTATGTCTGGAGTACAGAACATATATGAGAATCACAGATAGTGATTTCATAGTTGCCACTACATCAGTGATAGCTGAAATCATAATAGTAGATGCAATGTCATAGGTAGAATTTGTAGAAAGAACCGAGTAAAGGATATAAAACAGTTCCTTAGGGAACAGAAAAAGAAGTCTCAGCTAGGAACTATTTAAGTGCTGTCAGGAAAATTAACAAGCAGAATGATATCAGACAAACCAATGATGGGGAAAGACCCAGGGGAGGGAGGGGTCAGCAATGTCAAAGGACAAGCAAGGGTAAGTGAGATAATGACTGAAAATAGCTCTTTTGCAATTAAGAAAATAACTGGTAACTTTTGTTGAGAGTGATTTGAATGTGGTGGTGAGGGGGAAAATGCCCCAAACGTGGATGTAGATGTAAGTGGGATTTGAAGACTGTAGACTAATGAATTCAGGCAGAATGATTGTTGGTTAAACAAATGACCTTCTAGGACTTTTTGAAACTAACTTCAATGTAATGTTAAAAAAAAAAAAAGACAATGTGATTGTGGCTTTTAAATGAAATTATGTAGGAATCAGATTGTAAGGCTAAAGAATTATTACTGGAACCAGAAAAAATGTTACTATCAATTGGCTACCAGTTGTATCTGTTATGAGACCTCCTGTTATTTTTCTACTCACAATTTTGAGTGAGATTGTCTGTTGTTCCAATCACACCATGATGTCCTGAAATGCCCCTAGTATTGATCACTACTTAGAATTGCAACATGCATAATAAAACATGTTACCCACTTTAGTTAAGCAATGCATGTTAGAGCTAGCTAAATAATTCTTAACTGGTTTATTCCTAAGAAGCAGAAATTATTAAATATTCTGCAGATCATTGAAAACATGAAGAATGGATATTATCTAGAAACAAGCCTTTTATCTCTTTATTTTCTAAGAACTTTCAGTCTTTTACTTTGAATTCATAAAACCTTGCTTCTGGCATACTTTTATTCATGGTTTAAAAAGTATGACCCACCGCACAGAGACATAGAGTTAGCCCAACATAATCATTGATAGAATTGAAAAGCTATTTAAATAATATTTTTAGCCTCTAAGATAATCTTGAAATAAAGAAAAGGCATTCAAAGATACAAATGATTTTCACTGCGTTTTGAAATGTTAACAGAATGGAAGGTCATACTTTACGTTGTAGGGCAAATATGAATCTCTGATGTCCTTGGGGCCTACAGCTAAATACAGCTTCTTTTTCTCATTCTTCTCTCAAACATGCATCCACTGAACCTTTTTATTTTTTTCTTTTTAAAAAATATTTTATTTGTTCGTTTCCATTTTACATGATAGTGGAATGTATTTTGACATATTGTATATACATGGAGTATAACTTCCCATTCTTGTGGTTGTACATGGTGTGGAGTTACACTGGCCGTGTATTCATATATGAACATGGGGAAATTATGTCCATTCCTTCTACTAACTTTCCTATTTCCATCCTCCTCCCTTCCCTTCATTCCTGTTTGTCTAATCCAAAGTAATTCTATTATTTTCCACCTCCTCTTCTTGTGTATTAGCATCTGCATATCAGAGAGAACTTCAGCCTTTGGTTTTTTGGAACTGGCTTATTTCACTTAGCATGATAGTCTCCAGTTCCATCCATTTACTGGCAAATGCCATAATTCCGTTCTTCTTTATGGCTAATATTACATTGTGTATACATACCACATTTTATTTATCCTTTCATCTGTTGAAGGGCACCTAGGTTGGTCTATATTATCTTTTAAGACTTTAGTTTTGCTTCTGACTTTTATCTTTTTAAAATATTTTTTTTAGTTGTATATGAACCCAATGCCTTTATTTTTATGTGGTGCTGAGGATCAAACCCAGTGCCTCACAGGTGCTAGGCAAGCACTCTACCAGCTAAACTGTGAAAGCAACCTAGATGCCCTTCAATAGATGAATGGATAAAGAAACTGTGGTATATATACACAATGAAATATTACTCAGCTATAAAAGAGAATAAAATTATGGCATTTGCAGGTAAATGGATGGAGTTGGAGCGAAGCAAGCCAATCGCAAAAAACAAATACTGAATGTTCTCTCTGATAAATGGATGCTGATCCATAATGGAGGAGAGGACACGAGAAGAATGGAGGAACTTTGGTCAAAGGGGTGGGAGAAGGGAGGGGGCATGGGGACAGTAAAGATGATGGAATGAGATGGACATCATAGCCCTAGCTTCATGTATGACTGCATATATGATGTGATTCTACATCACATACAACCAGAGAAATGAAAAGTTGTGCTCCATCTGTGTACAATGAATCTAAATGCATTCTGCTATCATGTATACCTAAGTAGAATAAAAAAAATTTTTTTAAAGGTATGCCTTTTAGGGTAGTGTAGTATTGATGCTTGATGGACAAATATATTAATAGAACAGGGAAAAAAGTCCCCCAACATAATATAAATAATAGCAACATAATATAAATACTTGGTATGTGACAGAACTGCTTTTTCAGTTATCAGGAAAAGGATGGATTTTTCAAAAAGTGGGGCTGGATAAAGGTTTCTGTATGGGAAAAAAATTACATTGAATCTCTATCCTCACACTACAAACAAAATAAAATTTTAGGAGAAATTAAAGATGAAAGTCAGGGTTTGGAGTTGTAGCCACTGATCCTTTTTAACCTCTCCTTTCCTCCTCTGAATCCCCAAGTGTCTGTAAAGTAAAGAAATGGGGCTTTTCTGGAGAACTATGCAGCAACAGTAATGGGCCAGGATAAACATGGTGAGAGAATGTCTCTTTGGTTCTACCTGCATCTTCTCCTCTCCACTACCAGAAGATAAGTAGTTCCTCCTATGTGGTTACTTCAGGGAGCCTTAACTCATGTAGGTTCTTGTTCTATGAAAGCATAGACTCTTTGAAGGAAACATGCTAGAAAAAAAAAAGAAAAAATACTTCTTTTAAGAATAAAGGGAATAGAAGGAAGTAGGGGTATTCTTCAAGACCGGGAAGCAGATGGAAGGCCGTGTGCCCCACAAAGACCAAACCTATGGCCATGCTCTAATAAGACCACAAAGGGAAATGTCCTCTTGAAACTTCTAGGGGATCCAGATTCCCAGCATTTGGAAAGATTCAGGCCCATGTGTACTAAGGGATCATGTGTAACTTGGGTAGAGATGTGACCATTCTCAACCTTATTTTAGAGGTCATATGCCATATATGCAATGATACCTACATTATCTATAACTCTGAGGAGTGGATAGAGTGGCCTCCTGAATTGCAAATAATTTTTTTTTTTTTTTTTTGTGGTGCTGGGGATCGAACCCAGGGAACTGTGTTGTGCATGCTAGGCAAGCACTCTACCAACTGAGCTATATCTCCAGCCCACAAATAAATTTCTTAGAAGTCAGACTTCAATTACATTAAATAGCATGACATTTTTATACAATGCAGTTGTTGCAGTTGTTGATGTAAATTTAGACCAACTGTTATAAATCTTGTATTGAAAAGCATATATTTTGAGTTGTAATCAGGCCTTCTCTTTTATAGCCCTGGGAATATAGCCTTTGAGTGGAATGGCATGTTTTCTACTGTCAGCTCTTATCCTGGGAGAAAGTTTTCCATGGTTTCGCACATTCCTGCATGTCTTGTGAGCAGAGTTGCTAAATGCCCTTTATGCAAGTTTGACTTTTCAAGGATATTTGTATAGCAAACAGCCTTAAGAATAGAGACAAGGTCTCTCTCAGGAGCAGAGACAGATAAGTCTGTTCTCCATAAAAGACTGAGTTGTTCTATGCTCAGATTTCCTTTACTGTGGATACAAGTGTCCATTCATATCTCATCCTGTTGATCCCTAAAAATGTTGCAGGCTAATTCTTTGCCTTACAATGTAGCATCTTATGTCCTTTAGAATTCTTGGAAGCTTAAATTCTGCAGGGAAGAAGATACAAGAAAATAAGTAAATATAATGCAATATAATAATTATTATTAATAGGTAAAATATAATAAATTAATTTGCTCAGCATGGACAAATGCTAGCCTGAAAATTGAAAAAAAAAAACAATAACTAACATATTGAGTATTCTGTATGGATCTGCCACAGTGCTAAAATTTTCACGTCAACTTTCATTTCACTAGTATCACAATCAGTGTAGTAGATTCTATCATCATCTCCTAATAACTTGCATGAGGTCATATATAACATCTCAGGGCCAGAAGTCAAGTCTATGCCTGACTCAAGAAGTTGTGCTTTTACCAGTAGGCTGTGGAGGGATGTGACATAGTTGGCATAAAGCAATACTCATCAAGTTTATTCATAAAGGAATTTTCATAGAGTTCATTCAGGTCTATAGTGTTCACTTTTCCAAATAAAATGTGGCATCCTCCAATGCAATGAAATTTATAATGAAGCCAAGTGGAGAAGGCAATCATTCCAAGTGTGATGTACTAAATATAAAGAAGGCCTGTGTTGGGTATGGTTTTGTTCATTCTTACCTGCCTGCCATTGGTTCACTCCCATGAGTTGCTACTGACTCTTTTCTTTTTTAAATTAAATCTATGAAGTCTAAAAACACTATAAATATTCCAGACTACAGGATAACAATTTTTTTTCCAATATGGAACACTTAATGGTTTTGTAATATTAGAAAATTTATCATTGTGCCCTTGAGATTCCTAATCAATAAAATACATACAGTGATACTCATTACACTGTCAAATTATGAGTATTCAACAAAATGACATTTTTATGAAATACCAAAACCTTACCATGAGTAAAATATGTATGCATATATTTTTGTAATACCTGTATAGGACAATGTCTCATAATTTTATTAGTCTTTTATTGCATAGCGCACCTTTGTTGATGACTTTTCACTTCCTCTGTTGCATTTATTCTTTTTTTTTTTTTTTTGGTACCGGGGATTGAACTCAGGGGCACTCGACCCCTGAGCCACATCCCCAGCCCTATTTTGTGTTTTATGTAGAGACAGGGTCTCACTGAGTTGCTTAGTGCCTCGCCATTGCTGAGGCTGGCTTTGAACTCGCGATTCTCCTGTCTCAGCCTCCCTAAGTGCTGGGATTACAAGCG
>PVHX01000251.1:0-160249 GCA_004024805.1 Geosciurus inauris | reverse complement strand
TTATTCTTTTGATTAGCAGAAATTAGGTTGCACATCTATGTGCAAAGCTGGGTAAATATCTTGTGTAGCGTAGAGACATTGGGTAGTATGTGTCTTGAGTGTGGTAACAATCCAGGAAACATGGGCTAAATGGAATTTCTTTGATGAGCAGTATGGTGACATTGAAATGGAAGGTCATAGCCGGGCACGGTGGCGCAAGCCTGTAATCCCAGCACTTAGGGAGGCTGAGACAGGAGAATCGTGAGTTCAAAGCCAGCCTCAGCAACAGCAAGGCGCTAAGCAACTCAGCGAGACCCTGTCTCTACATAAAACACAAAATAGGGCTGCGGATGTGGCTAAGTGGTCGAGTGCCCCCCCCTTTTTTTTTGCCCCAGTACCAAAAAAAAAAAAAAAAAAAAAAAAGAAATGGAAGGTCATGAGTGCAATACAGGGACCTGGTGTGAGAAAATGTGAAGCATGAACGATACTGAGCTTCTAGCAACCCAGTATGTTATTTTGCCATAGTTTCAGAGATTCTGATGGATTACATGAAACTTGGGTCCAAGACAAAGGCCTTTATTGTTCATCGCACAGCCAACAGCATGAGCATCATTATTCGTGTAGGATCCCCTTGTCTGAGTTACCTGGGTGTGAGACACTGGGGCTCAGGTGAGTTACACATACAGTGGCATTGCAAACCCTGTTGAGGATCCCTTAGCTAAAGAAGCCTGATTCCTTTATACTGAAGAGTAAACATGCCTTTCTTTGCTTTTAAGAGAAACATTATTTTTATTATATGGAACAAAAAGCAAACCTGCCCTTCTACCCTATCTTCCAAGGCTATTCATTACACAAATATTTTAGCAAGATAGTCTAAATAAAGAGGAAGTTAGTACTTCTGCTCACAGGATATGCAGAAAAGCAAGAAACTTGTAGAAATATTTTGCCACATCTAGATGAAGCAGAGGCATCTTAATGTAAATTTTATACTCCCTTGAAATTTGGTCTTGGGCCAATCCAAACTATACTGTAGAAATTACAGTACATACTCATATTTTACCATTGCATAAAAGTTATCTGATTCTTATTTCCAACTCCATCCAGTAACCTCTCTCTACACACACACACACATATACATTGCAATAAGGATGGAAAGAGAAGGGCATGGAGATTAGAAGAGAAAAAAAATAAGGCTTCAGTGAAAGGCAATGAAAAAGCAGATGCAGGGATTTAGAGTATTTCAGCATGGCCTTAGACATCTTAAACATTGGAATGCTTAGAATTAACCTCAAAGTGAGTGTTAATGTCTTTATTTTCCCATATTAAAAAGCTGTATGCCAGAGTTTCAATATGAAGTGTCCCTCAAAAGCTCACATGAGATAATATATGAATGTTCAGAGGTAAAATCCTACAGAATGGGAGAAAATCTTTACCACATGCACCTCAGATAGAACATTAATCTCCAGGATATATAAAGAACTCAAAAAACTTACCCCCCCAAAAAAAAACCCCAATCAATAAATGGGCTAAGAAACTGAACATATAGAAGAAATATAATCAATCAACAAATATATGAAAAAATATTCAACATCTCTAGCAATTAGAGAAATGCAAATAAAAACTAAGATTTCATCTCACTCCAGTCAGAATGACAATTATCAAGAACACAAGCAACAATAAATTGTTGGTGAGGATATGCGGAAAGAGGTACACCCATACATTGCTGGGGGGAATGCAAATTGATGCAACTATTATGGGAAGAGGTAAGGAGATTCCTCAGAAAAATTGGAATGGAAACACCATTCGACCTAGCTATCCCACTTCTTGGTTTATACTCAAAGGACTTAAAAACACAGTGATTCAGCCACATCAATGTTTATAGCAGTTCAATTCACAATAGCTAAACTGTGGAACCAACATAGATACCCTCAATAGATGAATGGATAAAGAAACTGTGGTATATATACACAATGGAATATTACTCAGCCTTAAAGAAGAATGAAATGATGGCATTTGCTGGTAAATGGATGGAGCTGGAGAATATCATGCTAAGTGAGATAAGCCACTCACAAAAACCAAAGGCTGAATGTTTTCTCTGATATGTGGATGCTAATTCACAGTGGGGCTAGGGACTACGGAAGAATAGAGTTACTTTGGATTAGGCAAAGGGTAGTAAAGGAAGGTGAGGGAGTATGGGGTAGAAAGATAGGAGCATGAATCCGACATTATTACCCTATATTCATGTATAACTACACAACTGGTTTGATTCTACATTATGTACAAGCAGAAGAATGAGAAGTTATACTCTGTTTATGTATAATGTGTCAAAGTATATTCTTCTGTCATGTATAACTAATTAGAACAAATTTTAAAAATCATTATGAGAACTCTAATATCATCAGCAAATTGATCCAATTGATGGATTAATAATTTGAAAGGATTACTGTACTGAGTGGCAACTGTAGGCAAATGGAGCATGGATGAAGGCATGCTCTTGGGATTGTATTTTTCCCTGGCTTTTCTCTCTGTCCACCTCTCCCTGCTTCCTGGCAGCCATGTCTTGAGCAGCTTTGCTTTGCCATGCCATTTCACCATAATGTTCTGTCTCACCTCAGGACCAGAGTCAGACAACCATGAACTGAGACTTTTGAAACCATGAGCCCCAAATAAATTTTTCCTCTTCTCAAGTTGTTCTTGTCAGATATTTTGGTCACAGTGACAAAAAGCAGACTAGCACACTATACATATATAATGTACACAGCTCCATGCATCCTGAGATGAGTATATACTTGCAGAACCATCTCCACCATCAAAGCTATAAGCACCATCTCCCACAGTTTCCTCCCAACCCTGAATTATTATTTCCTGTGGTGAGAATACTTGACATAAGATCTAAATTCTTAGCAAATTTTAAGTGTACCATATGTTATCATTATCTATAGCGTCTGCATCTCCAGAACTTAGATTGAATAACTGAAACTGAAAATGTACATTTAAGTAAAAATATATCCCATGAATAAGAATAAGTATTATATTGGACCAAGACATATGGGTAGGATAAGTTGACCTTTTTAAGGTCTAGTACATATCATTGACTTCTTCACCATTTTTCTTCTTCCTCTGTTGCAGTTGAACATTCTGGGAATACAGATGTTATATGGTTGTTTCACCTTCCTTTAATGGAATAGGCTATGCTCATCCTTCAAATTTGTGGAGCCCAGGGTAATGTTTTAACTGGGGAAATTACTTACCATGTGTCTAAATATTTTATGAATCAGGCTAACAAACCATTAATCAAAATATGTTCTACACTCTTTTCTTGACAAGCATACTTTCATAATACTGAAAAATATGTGTAATGCTGTACTAGTTTTATGACAGAATGTCAGCAAAACTTCAGGGTTATCTAACTTTGTGTGTTACTGTCCAGTCTTTTCTTTTGTGGATGCATAAGAAACAAAGTAAATTTAAAATAAACCATGATATATTTTAAGTAATATTTATTTTTCTTGTCTTGATTTGAGCAAAACACTCTTATAGTAAATAGTTTCTCATAATTTGTGTTCTGTTGAGAGTAACTGAATAAAAATTTTAAATGTAATCATAAATTACACAACATTTAAAAATGTTTTTCAAAACTTAGAATGAAGGTTGGGGTTACAGATCAGTAGTTGAGTGCATGCTTAGATGAAGCACTGGTTCAATCCTCAGTACCCAAAATTATTAAAAAAAATACTAGTATACAAAATATAAGGCATTTTACAATTATGTGTTTGAAAAAATTCTTTTTATCTAAATATTTTAAAATACCTTATAAAGAGACAATATAAATATAGTTATAAATATTAAAAATCAAATGTATGTATTTATTCATTTATTTATTTATTTATTTATTTATTTATTTATTGGTACCAAGGATTGAACTTAGGGGCACTTCGCCACTGAGCCACATTCCCAGCCTTATTTTGTATTTTATTAGAGACAGAGTCTCACTGAGTAGCTTAGTGCCTTGAGTTTGCTAAAGCTGGCTTTGAACTCACTATCCTCCTGCTTCAGTCTCCTGAGCCGCTGAATTATAGGCATGCGCCACTGTGCCAGCAAATCAATTATATTTAAATAAAGCTGAAATTATAATCTTTTATTTTAAATTAAAACCCATTAAATTTGTTTATGAAAACAATTTTTTAATAATTATACTATTTATGGCTTCCTAGTTACTAAAATAAAGAACTTATATCATGCTTTGCACAGGTTACATTGGAACATAAATATACACATGTATACTAGTTTAAGAGTAGTTTGAATTATTCAATATTATATTTATCTGCCTTGTGTACAAGGGATATGAACATTGTGATACTTTATGTGAGACTCAGAACCACAATTTGAAACAAAAGTAGCAAAGAATATGGATATTTAGAAACTGTGGAAAAAAAATGCTTCTTAATACAGAATCTATTGCGTTCATGCCATTTTAGGAAAAGGGATGCATCAATTAGTCCTTTTAGTGCAATAAATGCTTCTCTTCAAGCGCCCTCAGGAGAAATACCTGTTTCTAACAACACAAAAGAGTTCTTAGCCTTGGACACAGTTACCCTTTCTTTGAGGGCAATATATCTAGAGAGAGTTTCTCCAGGGCCTGAAAAATCTTAGTCACGAGAGTATAGATGTTGGATACAGGTTTCATTGTGCAGTGCTGGACACTGGATTCCAAGGGACAGGGATGTACATCTGTTCTTTTTTTTCTTTTTCTTTCATTATATATGGCATTTTAATTTTTTATTCATTTTTATTTTATTTATTTATTTATTCTAACTAGGTAGATATGACAGCAGAATACATTTTGATTTATTTTACACATATGCAGCACAACTTTTCATTTGTCTGGTTGTACATGATATAGGCATCACATGTACCTAGGGTAATGATGTCCATCTCATTCTATCATCTTTCCTGCCCTCATGCCCCCTTCCCCCTCCCCCCTCCCTTTTGCCCAAAATTCCTCCATTCTTCCCATGTTGCCCCCTCCAAATATGGATTAGCATCCACTTATCAGAGAGAACATTTGGCCTTTGATTTTTGGGGGATTGGCTTACTTTGCCACATCTGTACTTTAGTATGTTTATATTTCACACATTCATGATGTTTGGGGTACTATCAAGGTTCCTTGACAGGGAGCCTCTCAGCACTCTAGGAACAGAGGCACACCTTGTAAAACAGATAGAAACTTAAGTATGTGGTTTCTCTGAAACTTGAGAACATTTTGACGTTATAATTTTTTCCACAATGATATAAAAGTGATCTAAATTATGCCCAAATTGGTGATAAATTTCTAGATAAATAAATGCTTCCCCTATTAAAACAAGGGAAAGATAAGAAAAACAACACCCACACTTAGTGAGAACTAGCTTCCTGCCCCAAAGGTGGGCAGAAAACAAGATGGCCTTAAGGAGACAGGGAGACACGTGGCACCCAACAAAGCAAGATGAAGCCCACTGGAGAGGGGTAGATGGTAAATGTGCTGTGATTGGAGATTGCTGACCTTTGGCAAGTTTGAGGTTTCAAACCAAATACGTGAATCAAGCTGGGAAGGAAAATGCATACAGCAGCATCCGATAGGTAATGAGAAGGGCTATGGTGGGATCAGAGTGGGTTACTAGGAATGCAAATGCAGACAGAGATCCTCAATTGATATTCTAGAAGCATGCGGTCCTCCCAGGCTTTATTAAGCATTCCTGTCAATGCTTGGAGAACTGAGTGTGCTCTCCAGGAGACAGAGCAGTGGGGAATGAGATGGATGTGATTCATGAAGCTCACCGTCTAGTTATGCGTGTTAAATTGATCACTTTCAACGTGATTTGCACAACCTTAAAAGAAGGGTCTCCTTCTTCGTCTTCAACTGGCTCTGTTGCCAAAATTTCCATTAGGATTATTATATTATGTCTTGAAAAGATACCTTTAAAAACACAAACAGTGTGTTAAAAGTGTAAAGTACTATGATTACAAGTTATTAATGCCAACGTAGTATGAAATGGGATTTCCATTGTTGTTTGTGTTGCACAAACTATTAGACAAAGTAGAATGTGAACGTGTGTGGGAGTCTTCCAGCATAAATCCACATTGTGGTAGGTGGGATCTGAGGAAAAGTATGGACATCAGCAAAAGGCTAAGGCCCTGTGGTCACTCTAAAGGAGACAATACTGGTCTTGTTTCTCTTGTTCAAATGAAATGCTTAAGTTTTTGTAGAATAAAGAGTGACTCAATTTAGAAGAAAAATCCCTTTTTTCTCATGTGTTCGTATATTTGTATTTCTTGAACACAAGAATTCATGATAGGTTCAACATTTTAAAAATTGAGTTAAATATATTCCGATTTCCTTAGCTATAAAAAATAATGGTTAATTATTAAATGTTTTAGGGTTGGATTGTTTTCCCTGGGATTGACTATATTAAATGAAATAACCTTAATCATTTCTTTTTCTTTATATTTATACCAGTTTTTACATGAAGGGTTTCTGCATCTCCTCTTATTGGTAACGTTTCCCTTTTTCTGATACATGCACTCTCTAATAGAAAAATCTTTGCCATCAACTAGTTTGATGGTTCTCGAAGTATGGTCCCAAGACCTTCAGCATCAGCCTAACCTGGAATCTTGATGGGTTGTCCATCCATCCCCAGGTCTGCTGATCAGGACTCTGGGGGAAGGCCCAGCAATATGTACTTAAACTAAACATCCAAGGAATTCTGAATCACTGGTCTGGATCAACTCAAGTTTATCAGATTAGGAAATAGTTTCAAAACATGATAGTACTAATCCCCTTGTCATCAAATCCATACATTATTTGTACCTCCAACTATATTCAGCTGCTTATCAGGAACATAATTTTTTTGTTTCATGTTGGGTTTTAGAACATTTCTGTTCTTGCACATTTCAAATTGATCACAGTCATCAAATAGTATAAAAGTGTATGTTTTCTCCTTTTAGTCAGGTGGATTTTTTTTAACTTTGATTTAAAAATTTAAAACCTTTAGCGCAAAATGCAGGATATAAGAGGATATAAGACTCTATCACTAAATGAAGAGTGGAAATACATTTAAATATCTATGAATGAAAGACAATATGGAAGTTTTGCAGGAATTCCTGGAAGATAAGGATTTTTGCATTCATTAAGACTTTGAGGCTGTCAACATAGACTAAGAAGACTTTTATAAAGTAAATTCTGGGGCTTGGTGTTAAAGCACTTGCCCAGCATGTGGGAGACACTGAGTTCAATCCCTAGTACTGTAAAACAAACAAACAAACAAACAGATATTTAAAGTGGTTCCTATTGTTTTCACTCTCAGAAAATCAGAAAAAGAGTAAGCTCTGGCACCCTCAGTGAGTCTCTGACTCTTCCTAGGTGACATGTTAAATGTTGGCATGCCAGCATTAAAAACAGATAAACAGATTTATTCTTGAAGAAAAAGGATGAGTTCCAGTCATTATGTTTTCCAGACAGTACATTTTCAGACATGACATGTTCTCCTCTCACCCTTAGCCTGGTCACTCACAGTCCATATCTGCAGTCTAACCATTTCATGTTAGAGAAAGAATGGACACTTTTCTAGGTGGCTGTTTCTTCTGGTTTGGGGAAAGTAAACACAATGCTTTGTGCCTCACTCTAAGTTACTTATGTAATTTCAGACCTAACTTTTTAACCTTCCCAGGTTCACTTCCTCTTGTCTGATATATAGATGTGTGTATCTAACTACTGTATACATATATATGTAAGCCTGTGTCTAAAGACTTTAATCTTTTCATCTATGGAGCGTTCCTTTAATCCCAAACACTAAACTCGATCCTGCACTATTGACCCTCTAAGGATTGGTCTTCATAGCTGAAAACTGAGAAGAGAAATTATTGGCATAGTTTGAGGGTTTTTTCCCAAAAGCTGTCCTTGACTTTTTGTCAAAAAAGACATAGAGAAATAAGCTCTAACAAAGACATTGAGGAAGAACCTTATCTCGTACAGCCTGTCAAGAATGCTGCGAAAATTTAAATCCCCTACCATTTTGCTGCATATAACAAATTTTTGGAGGTATTATATTGATATTTTAATGTATGTAGCAAAGCTCTAGAGGCATTACTTAGGCTGGTATATCTTTAGAGCAAGTACTGAGCTTTGAATGTAAAAGAGCTGAACTGTCACTGTAGCTTTTAATTTTTTTCTTAAAACTGCTTAGCATCATTGAACTGAAAGGAGCTTCATATTCACTATCTTAATGTCACATTAGCATGTCCTTTTCATTCGATAAACTAAATTTCTTTTTCCACAGGGTTATGGTAGTAATCATTGTGAAAGTGTATTTTATTTCATATGTCATAAAGAAAGTGACATCTTAGACATAGATGTAGGTCAGTAGCCATGGTAATAACTTCCTCTATGGAATAGGATAATAAAGCCAGATTTTCTTAGAAGGCAAAAGTTCAGGGATGTGGAACTGAGTAATAAAGGAGAAGTAATCACATGGTCTTAAATACCAAATGACCAATGTGGCTTTTCAAATATTACACAGAGTTGTTTCCTATGGAACTTCACATTAATACATGGGCTAAACTCTGACTTATGGCAATTTTCAGATTTTGCCATTACTTTTTCCAATAAAATTCAACAGAGAAGCTCTTAAGATGACAAGGATGGTGATATAATCCAAATATGAAAAGTAAATGTACTTTTGTAATAAGATATTTTAAGGTGATTTGGAAAGTTAGAGAACTAAAAATTTCCCGGGAAACTTGAATGTTACGTTATGAAATAAAAGAGGGTCGTGCTTCTTTTGGTGTTGAGTAGATGCCAGATTTTCAGTAAGTTGAAGGATATTATGGCCATTTCTCTTTTGGAGATTATAGTCCAACCAAGGACTTTCCTCATTGACTACCCTGAATCAAAGAACTCTAGTCTTCACCTCTTTTTTAAACTCCAGGCAAGTGTATTCCATTGTATTTAGTTATGTGCACTCCCACCCCATATTCAATTCTGATTTCCTCAGGATGAAAATTGACTCCCTCTTTTGAATCTCATTTGCTATTAATTTTACCTCTGCTTGTCAGCATCTCAGTAAAATGTCTGCAAAACTATAAAATGCATGAAATCATCTTGACCAGTGGGTTCCTTCCTGTGGAAGACTGGCTGGTGTCTCTGGAAGTTTAGAAGAGACCATCCCCAGATGGCTACCACTTGCACAACAGAAAGAGGCAGCAACCAAGAAGGATGGTAAAGAGGGAGGGGCTCCCACCTTTAGGAAGGTATGTTGATGGAAGTCAAAAAAATGATGCCTGAACTTTAGACAGCAGCAGAAGAGAGTGTTTCATGATCTGTGTAGAAGAAAAAGTGCTGTGGTGGTAAGTGATTATGTGGGGAACTTAGCAGATGGGTGCTAATTATTATTTGATTATAATGTGATGCTGACCACCTATTCTCTACATCAGGACAAAAAAATTCAAATCATTTAGGAATCATAGAAAGGGATTATAGGGATGTACTTAAAAGAACTGGCCCTTGGAAATTTGAAAAAGCTTAGGTGGTCCTTCCAAACTAATATATCAAAGGAGTTACAAAGATATTATAAGTCAGCCATAACTTGAATCTGGCTGTTTTTTTGTTTGTTTGTTTGTTTTTGTCACTCAAGCATAGGTAATAGTGGGCAGTATATGTACTAATTAAAAGCTCTTTAGAAAAATTGGAAAGGACTTGAGAATGGTTTTCCTGAATTTTAATTTATTAGATGAGGTGAACTGTTTTAAAAAGGATGGGCAAGAACACTGGGTGCTTCTTGTGCCCTACCTCATATTTCTCTGTCATTTTAGTGGCAGCCATCTTCCCAGAGGTGTAACCTAATGACAACTGGCTTACCTGCATATAGTTCAGGTTTTAGGCCTGGAGACATTGCGGTGATGGATTTTAAAAAAAAATTATTGTCATACAATAATTACACAGAATAACTATTGGTAAGATTTTCATACATACTCATAATTGGATCAAATTCAAATCACCAGTACCTTCCCTTTCTCTCCCATCTCCCCTTCCCCAATTCACTTCTTCTACCCTACTGGTCTCCCTTCTATTTTCATGAAATCCTTTCTCCTCCCCTTTTCTCTCTAGCTTTTACATAATTGAGAAAACATATGACTATTGACTTTCTGAGTCTGGTGTATTTCACCTAACATATGCTCTCCAAGTTCATCCATTTTCCTGCAAATTATATAATTTCGTTCTTTTTTGGGCAAATAAAACTCTATTGTGTGTATATACCACATTTTTTTTTTATCCATTCATCTGTTGACTAATACCTAGGCTGGTTCTCATGATTTGGCTCTTGTGAATTGTGCTGCTATCATAAACATGGGTATGCATGTATCACTATAGTAAGCTGATTTGAATTCTTTCAGAGAAATACCAAGGGGTGGCAGAGATGAATCATGGGATAAGCCATCTCCGAATTCTGAGTCTTATGTAAACCTTGAGGTCCAGGTCACTGATGTCCCTATCAAAATTATGGCATTAGAACCAACAGACAAATGCTGCTTCTTTCCTGCCTTGGCTAGATGATGATGAGGTACATTCCACATGTTTCTGCAAGTGTTCCCAGTAAGATTCTCCCAAATCCATATTGTAGGAATCAGCTCAAAAAAATAACAATGAATTAGTTTTCTCTTTCACTATTTTTTTTGCTTTTCCTAGTTCTAGGAGGATTGTTTTCCAAAATGAATTGCCTACACATACCCCTTTTCTAAGGTCTGCTCTTTGAAAGAACTTGAACCAAGATATTGGTGTCCTAAGTAGCTCTAGAAAGCAAACCCACAGGATGAGATTCTGAAATGGTGGCCAGGAGGATTCCACAGGTGTGTTGAATCACTGTAAGACAATGAGAGTACGTCATATGTACTCTCATTGTCTTACAGTCCCCTTAGGGACTCATAGAACACTATTAATACTTTCTTGAGTCTTGAGTTTCATTTGGGATGAATACTGTTAGTATCAAAGCAATTCTCTGACTTGTGGAGTAAAATCTATTATGAAAGGAAAAAAAGAGGTAGAAGCCGTTGATTTCTCCTGCCAGGACAAAATAAATCAGAACTGCATCCCAGGAGAATTACATTAATTAGAGCCGCTAACAAAGATCTAAGGCACACAAGGTTGTGGTCTCTTGTGTTACCATTTAATTCATCTGTATCACTCTTGAAACAACCAGAGATGATCCAACAGGACCACTAACTGGGAGATGGTTAAGGATGCTGTCTGGCTTCTTAATGATTGCCAGCAGGAGAACTGCCAGGCAGAAATCTACACTTTAGTATGTGCCAATGCCTCCACAGCAGGGATTTTTCTTAGCCAAGACATGGAAATACCCATAAAAATGCAAGAAAAGAGAGAAGGAAATGAAATGCAATAGTTAGGGTTAAAGCACTGAAGACCTGCAATCAGGTACAAAGATCATCCTCTTCAAAACAAAACATAAAAAATAAAACAAATTCTAAATCTTTGGAGGTTAAAGAATTAGCCTCAGAGTTGTTATAGCTATTAATAGAGTATAAAAAGATAGTTGATGTAAAGTGCTAGAATTATGTGTGGCGCATAAAAGGTGCTCAATGAATACTAGTTTTTATTCTATTCTAATCATTGATGACTAATTAGATTGAGCATCTTTCATAAGTGCCAATAAATATTATAGTGAATTCTGTTTGAAGAAATCATATTCAGCAGTCAGAATTGTCATACATACCTGGGAAATAGTTCACAGATTTCCTCAGGGACTTTTCTTCCAAGTACAAAGGGATAGTGACTTAAGTCATTATAGCAACAGTCACATTATCATACAAAGTGTTTTCCCCATTCACGAAGTGGTGGAGCTATATGAATTAATTAGTTCAAGAAAATATGATGTTGCCAAATGAGTGAAGTCAGACTGAGTGATTTTAGTTCACCATAACAGATTTTACCATTGCTTATTTTGTGAGTCTTTGTGGAACACAAATGATGTATTTCCTTGGGCTAAATAACCCGGTGGGTTACACAGAGGCTGAACTGCTTCTGTCCCACATTGTTCTGGTCCCACAGCTGGATTGTGTGTCTTCCTTGCACTAGATGGGACTCTGAAGAAAATGAAATGAAAGCTGTCATTATAGGAGTTGCTGCGAATACAGGGTGAAGAAGGATACTCAAATGATCATGGGAAAAAAGACTTGGAAGATTAACACTTCACAATTTTATAGTGAAACTTAAGTTCCCTAATTGGGTAGGATGTTTGGGTCACATGTCTTTTCATTTGTTTCTGTTTATAACTTGTCAATTCTGAAGACATAAAATGTTTTTAAAATTACTTTGGTATGTATTTTTTATTTCTTCTTTCTGTTCTTAATGTGTAAAAACTAGAAAAGTGGAATTATGTTTTAATACTAGTTCAATAAGATGAAATGGGATAATGGCTTTGAAGCATTTTGAGAAGTTAAAAGCTATATAAAAGTAAGTTATGTATAAATTTAATATTATATATAATATATTGACAAAATGCATGCTTTATTGGTAACTATGTTACTAGAGATATTTATTTGCACTGTTTTTTCATGAATATTTCTGCAATGTGTATTTAGAATTTTCAAATAGTTAAATCTCTTAAATTGTCTCCCTAACATGTAGTTGGTTTTATGTTCTTCGTTTATGCTGTTTTTTGCAATCATGAGGAGAGATATAAGAAGAGAAAGAGATGGAGAGAGAGAGAGAGAGAAGGAAAAAGTGTGCTTAAGAAATGGCTTAAACTATGATATAGTTTCTTAGAGTTCAGTTGTTTCAGCAAGAATAAGCATCTGGCAATCAGGCAATTTGGGTAAAGATATGTCTGTTTTATTATAACTGCATTTAAGAGAAAACACAACTAGACTAAAGAATTGTTCTTAGTAGGACTATTTGATATAATAAAGATATGGTTAGATAATTATTGTTAGACTGATATAAATATAGAAAGAAAATCTAGATGAAGGAAAATGGACTCTTGCCTAAGAGGAAGCTTGACCATAAGATAGTTGTGTCACCAGTTTGCCAAAGCAAGTCTTACTTCTATTGCAGTTCATCAGATTGTTGTTTTTAAAATGACCCGAAATGCTTATTTCTTTCTAAAAGGTCAGAAACTTCAATCTCAAATTATATTTCCAAATATGGGTAAACCCCTGATTTTTAAAAATATTTTCAGTATATTTGCAATTCTTACAGTAGTGATTATTCAGTCCTCACAGAAACTATTTTCACATGTTGTCAGTTTTTTTAAATCCTAAAAAAAACTGTACTTATCTTTTTTTTTTAAATATTTATTTTTTAGTTGTAGGTGGACACAATAGCTTTATTTTATTTTTATGTGGTGCTGAAGATGGAACCCAGTGCCTCCCGCATGCTAGGTGAGCACGCTACCACTGCGCCACAACCCCAGCCCCTGTACTTATCTTTTAATATGTACTGAACTTCTAGAAAAAATTCTACCAGATGAAGAAAAACACTGTTGATTTTGTTCTCATCTGAACAAAACCCCAATATGCATAGTCACACTTTATAATGTTTGTATCTTGGCTTCTTTTTGAGCAAAATTAAATAAAATAATAGAAACATATTAGAAGAAAATATATAGTTCTTATTTGAAATGGTTGAATTTTGCCTGCAGCTGTGACCAGCTCCTTTCTGTGATTCACAGTTGAAACAGATATTGAGGTTCATAGCTAGAGTGAGTCAACATAATAGAATTTAGTTTACAGTTTAACTTAATCTGTGTCATTATATATGATAGCAGATCATGTTAAGAAGTATGATGACTGTTTTTCTATACATTTGAATAAAAAAATGAGAAATTAGGTATAAGTTAGGATGGATAATAAAAGGACATTATTATCTATAAAAATATTAGAAGATGGAGTAGAGATTGAGAAATATTTTTCTTCAAGATGTTGAAAAAATAAAAGTCATATGTTAAAATTTTTTGGATGGTTGGGGAGAATTATTTTAAAAGTTGATTTAAGAAAATGCCATGAGGGCTGGGGATATAGCTCACTTGATAGAGTGTTTGCCTTTCATGCACAAAGCCCTGGGTTCCATCCCCAGCACCACACACACACACACACACACACACACACACACACACAAAATTGTGAGAAAATGCCATGAATATCTGTAAAATCTCTGTTCCAGGCAGCATAGGTGTCGGGGAAACCCTTTAAGGGGGAATAGTCTCTGTATACAACCTTAAAGAATAAAAATGAGATCTGCAAAGTGGGAGGTATGTAGGGGAATGGGGCCTGGTGGTATGTGAGAAGTTTTGTGGGACATACACTATTAAATTATGTAAAGTATCTTTTATAGTACGGCTTAAGAAGCTGGAAGAGTAAGTTATAGCTACAGGAAATAGGAGATTTGTTCTGTTAGACAATTGTTTGATAAGCACAGGGGGCCTAGAGACAGAACCCCTCCCCCACTAAGTATTGTACCTTAAGCAATAGTAACAGGTTAGTGAGATAATCTGAGAAGGTTGATTTCGGCTACAACTTCTGTTTCAGTGACTGTTATATATTTCCAACAATGAAGAGTATCCACTGATGATAAAGTGAAAATTAAAAGTAGTAATAGTCCATGATTTTCTTTTCTTTTCTTTTTTAAATATTTTTTGTTGTTGTAGATGGACACAATATCTTTATTTTTTATTTGTATGTGGTGCTGAGGATCGAACCCAGTGCCTCACGCATGGGAGGCAAGTGCTCTACTACTGAGCCACAAGGAACTATAGGTTAAAATTTATCATTTAAACATGTCTTTTCCATGTAAGTTTTCTATTTGGTATCAATATAAATTCCATTTTTCTTCTTTCAAATTCTTTTTGTATACCTTACTAACGATCTACATAGTTTTAGATGACATTTTTCAGTACTTAACTCTAATTTGTTATAGGAATAGACTGGCGACTAAGGCCATTGATGGGTGCTGTATACCATGGGGAGTTAACTTTTCTAATAGAGCAGATATTTTTGAGTTACAGAAAAGCTCTTAAATGAATGAGTAAAGGGGAAAGATTTATGTTTCAGGTAGGTGACTTTGGAGACAACGTGATGCATGTTTTAGAGGGATTATGCAGGCATTGGATAAGGAAAGAATTGATTGCTACAGTATTATTTATACAATTGACAAAGTTCTCTGCTAAAAACGAAGGGATGAGTAGGCAAGGTAATGGGAAGAATGGGAGAAGAAGGTGACTGGAATTCCTCCAACCTCTGCCTTACCTTGTATCAGTTACCTCTCTGTCCACAAATGATTTTGCCTTCCCTGAAATCCTGGGCAAATAGAAGGCACCAAGTGCACACTATGTCATTCTTCATCCTTTGCACCTGAGGATCCTGGGACCAGCCTCCTGTGCTGCCTCTAGCTTTACCCCATCTACAAGCTGAGTCCTTAGCTGAAAAATTAGTAGTCTTGTGGCTATTCTCTAATACCCATCTCTTTCTTCTATTTAAAATTTATGGAATCTCGGGGAAAAAACTTTTGTTGAGCTTAGACCATGTTTTAATTTATTATTTCCTGTGTGCACGATATAATAGATGTGAGAAACAAGCTTATGTGCCCAAACCCCAAAATGGACTGGATGACAGGAGGTGCAGCTGAAAGGAGACTTTAATGATGATGTTGCAAGATCAGATGTTGGGTGAACAGGCACACCCAGAACGGTTACCATCAGTATTTTATCCCCTAGTGTGCAAGGTCCCTCCCCTGGTTCCTCATTGACCAAGTACTATGAGATGCACAATCCTTCCGGACGCCACGTAGGTTTTACTGTCTCCCATTGGGTTATTTAAATAAATGCAGCTTTAGTTGTCTTCCCCTCCTCTTGTTCTCTTGGGGTGGGAAAGCCTTCCTGGGGTGAGTGCATTTGGACACCTACACATTTCTTACTATTTCTTAACAAATATATCTATCTCTGTTGGTCAAGGGGCTGTTCATGTGCATGGACTTTGAATCTGCCACCCCTGCAGGCTATTGTGCTGTTGTGTGAGTTAATTTTTGGCAACCACTCAGGTCTATTTCCCCTCTGGCTATTTGTCTTCCATTCCCAGTAATTTGACAATTACAGCTAAATACTGTACTCTGAAAGTGGAACACCAGACATTCTGTTTCTCACAATTGATGCTCCATAAAAGTCTGAATCAAACCAAATGCCAAATCTTTTTCTCATCTGTATCCTCCCCTGAGCATCTGACAAACTCAGGCATCCATTTTCCCATTCTCTTAAAGCACCTTTCCTGAGTTCTGCATCCCTCCAAATCCCTCTGTTCCTCTGTACTGCCAACTGGCCTCTTGGTGTAGCTTGCACCTGCCCTCAACTCCCCCCACCTCCCATCACCCTCACTGCTCAACTCCCCAGGCCACTTTCCTTTACTGTTTTTCAAATGAAATTTGCTCTCACTTTCATCCTGTAAAAACACATTTTAAACAAATATTTTTAGGTTCCCTCATCCATTCCGCAAGACTTGAAATTCTTCCGTTCCTTGGGTTTATCCTTTTTTCTTCTCTGCAGATCCATAATTTTATTCTCAGAGCTTCTTACCCCTTTTCCACACTAAGCTCCTCTTTCATCATTCTCTGGCTTTTACTCCTATAATGTTCAAAAGTGATGTTCACACAGGGTTAAAATCAAGCATATTATATCTTTAGATTGTTTGCTAAAATTAGCCTTTTGTCATAATCTGCATTGTTGCATAATAAAAAAAATCTTGTCCTAATTTTAAGCATTTGTTTTCTGCTTCGGAAAATTTTAAATTGTTCTGAGTAACTGCAAACACGCTCTATTAAACTTCATTTGACTTAATGCACCGTTAATTCTTCCAGACTTACTGAATTTTTGATATTTTTCTGAGTGTTCAAACAATATATTAGTGCCTTGAAAGTTATTAAAGTTTCTTTTCAAAAAATGAATTAGAGTGCTTATACTGAGTGAATAGTGATTACATTATACATTCAAAGAAAAAAAAGTGCTGATGTATTTAAAATCTTTTATTGAAGTTACAGCTGTCCCATTTGGCTTTAAAAAGCACAATGCTATTATGTGAATGGTAAATACTAAGAGATTGTTCTGAGAAAGAGAAAGCGAAAAATGTTAGTAGAAGTTATACTTTTCTAGTATTATAATTGCATTTCCTGTTCTTCTATGTCTATAAAACATTACTTTTATATCAAGAGATTATAAATGTATAACCCAAACTTGCAAAATAACATCATTTTCAAATTTTCAAGTAGCTGATTGCTACCATCATCTCCATTATGGATTCATGGACTATGATATCAAGTCTGCCTCTGCAAAGATTACTTCTTTTTCATGGCATTTAACTCGTAAAACATACTGTTTATAATTGAAATGCTGATGAATGTTACTTAAAGTATTTCAGAACACTTTCCCTATAGGCAATAGGTTTACAAGTTCTTTCTGTGGCTTACAATGCCCTATAATATTGAGTTCCTAACATACTATGTCAGTTTGGGTTCTCGGGACCCAGAAGTACAAAAGATGCATTGAGGGTTACATGTATGAAAGACAAAGGGGAAAAAGGAGTTGGGGCAGGAATAGGAGGAAAGCAAGACAGGAAAGGATACTAAGGGTCTTTGATGCAACTATAAAAATATCTTGGCCAGGCCAGTGGGGAGTTCCAGTGCCAAAATTAGCCTTTGGAGGAGGTATTCATTAAGCACACATGGTCAGGTACTAGTCATTGGCTTAATCTGCTTGCAGAAAATCTGTCTGCACTTGAAAGCCATAATGAATCCCAAAGCATTTGTAGCTGTAAGCTCTCACTTAATTTTGGTATTTCATTTTCTTCATAGTGTCTTTCAAAGAAAAGACCTTTTTATGCTTATGAAATCAGTTTATCAATTTTAATTCTGCTGGTCATGATTTTGGAATTATATTTAAGAATTCTTATAAAAAGAAAAAAGAAAATCTTTACCTTTCCTCAGGTCACATTTTTCAATGTATCCTATATTACTTCTGCAAATTTCATAGTTATAGGTTTTACATTTGGGATTTCATTCACTTTGAGCAAATTTGTTTTTTATTATGGGCAACTTAGGGATGAAGATGTATTTATCTAGCTAGATAGATGTCCACTTGTGCCAGTATTGTTTCTTTAAAAGACTCTCTTTTTACCATGGAATTGCCATTGTATTGTTTCTAAAACTCAATTGATCATATCTTGGAGGATCTAATTCTGAAATTTTTTTTGATTCATTGATCTCTATGTCTACTCTTGCCAACACCACACTGTGTCAATTATCTTATCCCTCCAATTTTGAAATCTGGTAATGTGAGTCTCCAAATTTGATACTTTTTAAAAATTATTTTTGTTGTCCAAATTCTTTTGCTTTTCTACATAAATATTTAAAACATATTTATATAATAAAAGAATTCTGTTGTCATCTAGGTTGGTATTCTCTTAACTCTGTGGGTCTATTTGAGGAGAACTAACACCTTAGCATTATTGAGACTTCCAATTCAGGAACATAATTCATTAAAAATTTTAAAATTTCTCATCAGCTTTGTAGTTTTCAACATACTGAGCTTGTATAATTTCATTGAAGTTATAACTCAGTGTTTTTGGTGCTATTTCAAATATTACTTTTTAAAAAATTTCAGTTTCTAATTGCTCATTGCTTCTATGTAGACATGCAATCCTTTTGCTTTATATGCATGCTTTTATGTGTTTGTGAATTCATTTTATAACCTGTGACCTACCAAACTTAGGTATTGGTTCTATTAGCTTTCTTCCAGATTGAGATTTTCTATTTTTCTATATTTGGCTTTCAGTAAAGATAATTTTTTATGCTTTCCCATTCTATGTGCTTTTCCTTATTTTATTGCACTGGCTAGGATTTCCTTGTTGATGATGAACAGGAGTGATGGGTGTGGTCATCCTGGCCTTGTTCCCAATGTTAGGGGAAAAACATTCAGTCTCTTGCCTTTAAGTAAGATGTTAGCTATAGTTTTACCATAAGTTCCTTATCAAGGATAGAAAATTCTCTTCTGTTGACTATTTAAGCTGAGTCACTAGCATGAAAATACATTTTTTTTGTTTTTGTTTTGTTTTGTTTTTGTTTTGTTTTGTTTTTGTATTGTTTTTTGGCATTTACTGCAATGATCACAGTAAAAGGAGGAAAACAAATGGTTTCCTAAGAATTTCATCGTCTAGCTTATCTTATTTACCCTAAAATATGAGAAACCCCCTACACGTACCTTCATTTTTTCTGGAACAAGAAATTTCTTACATTTCTCCAAATATATCATGCCCATACTTAGCAATGGTATCTAGAGAGAATGCTGTGGTAAGCCACCTTGATTTCCCATGAGGCTTCCACCTGGCTAATGAGGAGCTTCTGGGACATTATGACTGGGGTGACCGACAGTGCCAATTTGCCCACAACCAAGGGTTTTCCCAGAATACAAGATATTTGGTTCTAAAAATGGGAAAGTCCTGGGTCAATCAAGATGACTTGGTGTTCCTAATCTTCAGAGTCCAACTCTTCTCTTTCCAAAATCCCTTTTTTACTTCTTTCTGCTATAGGTTCTGTTCCTGAGCACACTTCTGCTTAGCTTCCTCATGCTAATTTCTGCACCTGACTTGTAAGGGTGGATGCAAGGAGGGAAAAGTAGGATGCAGGAAATCAAATGAGGAAAGCAGCTGCATTCCTCCATGGGGGCTATGAGGGTCCAAGAGTAGAAGGAGCCAGAAGAGCAGAGAAGTAGACCAATTCAGGATATACATTAGAGATTAAGCTAATGAGTTTTACTGATGAATTATGTTGATCATGGGGGCCTGCTCAGTGTTGGGTTGAACAGCTGAGTTAATGGTGTCATCATTTACTGAAATGGGGTTGGTAATGATAATTCACTGTGTCCTCAATTCCATATGGAAAACGTGGGTGGAGATTTCAAGTAGACATAAAGTTCTAGAGCTCAGGAGAGGTCTGTATTGGTGGTAAGATTTGGAAGATGGCCATATGTGGGTTATGCTGAAGTCAAAGAAGTAAATAAGATTATCAGAAGAGTACCAGGAACAGTTACTCTAGTGCTCACCAGGGTTTCAAGTTCTTTTGAGAATCTGATGGAAGTTAGGAACTTTCTTTTGTGAAGAAAGCACATTCTGGTAATATTTCTATATTTATTTCCTAGGGCTTAACAAAGTACTACAACTTGGGTAGTTTCAAACCACAGAAATGTATTATTTCATGTTTCTGGAGGCTAGAAGTCTGCAATCAGAGTGTCAGTGGGGGCGTCCTCTGGAACCTGTACTGAGAGCCCCTCCTTGCCTCTCCCATCTTCTGGTGGTGGCTGGCAATCTTCACATTCCCTGGGTTGCAGCTGAATGGCTTCATTATTTACTTGCCTTTTTACTGTATGCCTCTGTCCTCATCTGAAAAGATGCCAGCCATAGTTGACTAAGTGCCTGTGCCACTTTGATATGAACTTAAATAATTAAATATGCAATACCTCTAATTTTAATAAGATCATATTTGGAGCTACTGAGGGTTAAGACTTCAACATAACTTTTCTGAAACACAGTTAAACTCATAACAGTTTCATCCCTTTTTAAAGATTTAAAAATCCCTTGACATCCTAACTCCAAGGGCATTAACACTAGATTCAACAATGTTTGAAGGATGTGTGCAAGAAGAAATGATGGCAAAAAGAATGAGGAGAAATAGGAAAAGCAGAAGCATGTTTCTCCATTCAAGGAAGCCAAAGAAAGTGTGTTTTATCAATAAGGAAACTAGAAGGAGAAGTAGCTTCCTTATAGTGACACATCTAATAGGCAAAAAGGTGTTGCAAAACTAACATATAACTCTTTTAATCACAATTTTCAGCTTCCCTCTTTTAACTTTACTCCCCATTCTTCCTCAAATCACTGATATTTTGTTTTCTAACCAAATCAGCTCATCACTTCCCCTCATTTCCCTGATTAAATGAATTCATTTTCTTGGTTACCCAAATCAGAAAATGTGGAGTAATGTGTTTCTCTTGCCCCTCTCTGCCTTTTTCCAAGGTAAATCAGTGACCACTGTCAATCTCTGTAAAATCTGTGATTGGTTCTGCATTGCCCATAGGATGAGAAGGCTGTCACCAGGCTCCTGCCTGCATTTGCAGCCTCATATGTCAAAGTGCTCCTGGATACACCATCCCCCTCCAGCAGTGCTGTAACCACGTCAAGCTACATGCTGTACCTCACTCTTTCCCTTTGCTCTGTCTGCGGTGGGTTTTCCTTTTGATGCCTCGTGACCTCTTCATATTTCATCCCCCAACTAATGGGCACTTTATCTTATGAGATCTTTTATGGGGTCTGTGTGAATCACCAAAGGCAAAACCAAAATGGAGCAGATGTGCACTTTGCCTTCAACAGGTATTTGATTTTGTCCAAGTCAGAGGATGTAAAAGGAACAGGAGACAAAATAAAAGGTAATTTAAATAAAGGATAGAATGATAATGACAGAATGTTGCTGGCAAAAAAAAAATGAGTTTTAAAAATGAGAAACAAACCATCCAGCGGAGGACCTCTCCATCCCCATTATATCACATCATCAATGTAATTAACCCTCTCTCTTCAACAGGGAGCTTTGTCAAGAGAAAAGATGAAGAACTTCATGCTGCTCTGCTAAGATCCCATTTACTCTCTTGCAGATTTAGCTTCAGCTTTTAATTTATTCTTTTAAATAGCATCATTAGCCCCAAGGTTATTTATATAGCTTTTAAACTGCTCCTAGGTATTTGTTTTTCAGAGTATTGTTTAGCTAAAAAATAATGATTACAATAAAGCAGACTACAACAGATTTTGTTAAGAAGTTCACTTTCTGTTCACTTTTATATTATTCATTTTTCATAATTTAGTATTACTAAAGAAAACATCTAAATATCAAAATTTACATATCTGTTGTTTTTCAAGAAAGAATATTGTGAATGTTCTATAAAAGACAGTTGTTCTTTAAGGTGAGACTAAAGACTGTTGAACACTCTAATCTTGAAATTTTAGTTCCATTAGTGCTTTTAGCTTAATTTTATTAAGAACTTTTTTGGTTGTTTAAGTTTAGGTTCTGTTTATAATTTTGATGAATATTTTATGTCATATACTTGATTGAGCATTTATAATGCAATGACATGTATACATACATACACATAGATAGCTACAGATATACATATATTGATATAGATATATATATATAATGTGAAGTAAACATAATAAAGTACTAATTGCAAGAAAAGTACTATTTTGACCCTATCTAATATTTCTTCTCTACTCTCAGAACTGCATGGAACTCTCCATTGCTTCCGGTGTGACATATACACTCTCTTATGATTTATTGATTTATTTCCTTGTCTCTTCTACTCTGATGAAGTTCTAGGCTATAGAACATCACTTGCAATTTTGCATATCTTTAGCACAGTGTTTGGGGAAGAGAGGCATTTGAAAAGTGTAGGTATGAGTATCTAGAAGTTGTGAGTCTTAAAGATTTGAGTAACAATGACAGTTTCCATTGAGGTTTTAAGATAATATCGAATGGAACATAAAGCATTCCAAAATTAAAGTGAAAGTCAACTGGAAATGACTAAAATGCCACACAGATTTTCATGAGTCATTTATTATTGACAATAATGAAAGTTGATATGATTAGTGGATGATTGTTTTATTATATTCTTTCTTTTATATGTATTGCTAATATTAGCAAGTCTTAATTCACTGGAAGATTTGTTCCATGTATTATTGTCTATGTTTTTCCTTTTTTAAAAAATGTATTTATTTATTCTAATCAGTTATACATGACAAAAGAATGCTCATTGATTTATTGTACACAAATGGAGCTCAATTTTTCACATCTCTGATTGTATACAAAGGAGCGTCACACCATTGTGCAATCATACATGTACCTAGGTTAATGATGACCATCTCATGCTGCCATCTTTCCTGTCGCCATAACCCCTCCCTCCCCCCCAACTTTGGCCAATCCAAATTCCTCTATTCATCCCATGCCCTCCTCCCCACTTATGGATCACCATCCACTTATCAGAGAGAACATTTGGCCTTTGGTTTTTTGGGAATGGCTTACTTGCTTAGCATGATATTCTCCAACTCCATCCATTTACCTGCAAATACCATAATTTTATTCTCTTTTATTGCCAAGTAATATTTTATTGTGTATATATACCACAGTTCCTTTATCCATTCATCTATTGAAGGGCATCTAGGTTGCTTCCACAGTTTGGCTATTGTGAATTGAGCTGCTATAAACATTGAAGTGGCTGTGTCACTGTAGTATGCTGTTTTTAAGTCCTTTGGGTATAGACCGAGGAGGGGAATAGCTGAATCAAATGGTGGTTCCATATCAAGTGTTCTAAGGAATCTCCATACTGCTTTCCAAATTGGCTGTCCAATTTGCAGTCCCACCAATATTTTTCCTTTTCCTTTTTCTCAGAATATCTGAAATATTCATCCCAATGGACTAGTAGCACTCAAATTAAGGTTTATTTCCAAAGTGGACATTCAGTTGCCAGGAAATGCGATGATGATAGTAAGCACCGGAACAGTAAATGACAGATGGAAGTTGTAGATTTTCCACTTGAATGATGACATTCTGATCTTTGGTACCTCTCCCACTTTAATCCCAATGGTTGAAGAAGTAGGGAGTTCTCATTCCTGGCTTCCCTGGGTTCCAAATGAGGTGTTTATTTCTAATGTATGTAAAGATAAGCTGCTCATATCATGTCCAGGAGGCAAGGAGAAAAACTAAATGGGCCAGTATCCTAAAATCCCCTAGGGGCATACCCTATGTCCTTAGGACCTCTTCAAAGGCCCTACTTCCTAAAGGTTCCACCACCTCCAAATGACCACACCTTTGAGTCCAAGCCTTAAGATGTAGACCTTTGGGAGATACAAATCCAAACCATATCAGTATTTTATAAACTTAAAAACTTAAACATAACAATGGTTAAGTAAATTCTCAAAATAGAGTGATTTATTTTTCTATTTTCATTAATTATTTCAGTTATAATTTATTCCACCTAAAAGAATCTGATGATTTTGCTATGATGGCCATTGAGATGTTATACTTTGAAACAAATCTTTACCCATCCTTTATTTCTAAAAGTTCTAGTCATACTAATGAGAATTCTTTGTCAGTTACCCTGGTGTTGATACTTGTTCCTAGGGTTTCTTCTTGATCAGTAATTAATTTAAAAAAATGTTGTTCAAGGGACTAATATTATTACATTATTTCCCTGCATATACTAGTATTTATGTTTATAAATATTATGGTGTTTATGCATTTATGTTTATAAATAATATAAATGTCTATGTTCCTCATAAAGCTATGAGAATGAGCTTATTACATGTCATTCTGTCAACTGGCTGCAGTGGACAATTTTTACTTGTTCAAATAAGCCTAAGGAAGAACTTCATTCCTGTGAATAAATAGGAATGTATGGATTTAGTATAAAAACTTCACAGTATAGTACTGTGTTTTCATAGTATTCCCTGAACCCTCTTCAACTGTGACTTAAAGGGAAGTCGTGTTAAATGGGTAAAGGATACAACAACATGAGAGCTGTTCTCTGAACTTCCTCTCCCTCTGCCTTGATTTCCAGCCTGTCCCAGATCTGGTTCATTTTGCCTCAGAAATATCCCTCTGCCTCTGTCCTCCTGCAGCACCTCCTATTCTAAATCAGATTGCTCTCTAGACCTGTGCCGTGGACTCCTCACTGGCTACTCTCACCCCTGTGGTCTTTTCCCTGGAGCAGAGGGCTTTTTCCAAGGTCCATGCTTCATTACCTGGCCTCCAGATTTAAACATGATGGGAGTCTTTCTATACTCCTAGAATGATACTATAAACCTCTTGAGTGTGGCCTCTAAGACCATGAATGACCTTGTCTCCTCCTGGTCCCTGAAGCTACTTTTCACATCCCTTTCCAGCAATATCCCCATTCGAATTATGATTACAGGAATCTCCCATGGTAGGTTCTGTCTTGCCAGGTGCTAGCCTTTTGCCATATCCAGTTTCATCCTCCTTATCATTTAGAGTCAGTAGAATGTTATTTCTTGTGACATGTGAGGACAACCAGACCCTGTCAGCCCCTCCCACCACAGCTGTGGGACCCTTGCCTCTGCTGCAGCTGGGCTAATTTGCTTACCTGCTTAGGTGCTTATTTGTCTGTGTTCCTCAGTAGATGATAAGGTCCAGGAGGGATCAAGTCACTTTTGTTCTTCTTTGTGATTTCATTACCTGGGTGTTGAACATAGTTGGAAGAATAGTAGGCAGTGGGTTAATATCTATTAAGTCCTTGAATCATAAAAAAAATGCTTTGTATCTTTAAAATGTCATGATCCTGAACCATGTAAGAGGCAGAATTGACCTGTTTCATGGAGTATATGTAGACTCTTAAGCAATCAGAGAAACAGGTAGAAACTTTACAGTTCAGATTCATATGATGTGTTCTAACTCCTATTCTGTAGGATCAACTGTGACCCTGAAGAATTTCATCTTACAACTTCACACTCATTGTGTCTTCATTGCTATAAGTATTGGCATGCCCCTGTATATATTGCCAGTTATAGAAAATATTATGAAAAATTTGAATGCCATTTTCCCATTGCCTCACACACCTACCCCACTTCTAAAAGGCCACCAATTGCTCTGGGCAGATAACAACCCTACTATTTGGTTTTATATTTAGATTGACTTGTGGAGATTGCAGAAGTTCGTTTACCCCTAAGGATTAAATGTAAAGACTTTCCAAGAAGCCAAAGTAGTGCTAAATTCAGGGAGCTGGGTCTATTTAGGAAAGAAGACAGAAATCACACTTAAAGGAGGGAAAGGAAATGAGATAAGATCATAAAAGCATGTAGAGAGAAATGAAAGTAGGCACAGCCCAGTGTTTATCTTTTCTAGCAATCTATTGTACTTCAACTTTCCAACATCTGAGAACCCAAATAATGGTGTCTATATCAGATCTCCCCTGGAGTCTGGTTTTGATGCTGATAAATGTTGTTTTCACAACCTGCCGCTGCCAGATATGGTTTCTCAGAATTACCCAGAGGCCAAGCACCATCCTCCTTTCTTCTTTTTTCCAATTTATTTTGTGGTTATCATGCCTCAAGCGTGGACCCACGATAGTTGGAAATAACTTTTAGTAGCTACATAAATGAGTGTATTCATTCATGGGCTGCATTGGAGTCAAATGATGATTTTCAAGAGCATCAACAATCAGTCTTAAGATGAGACAACAGTTTGGGAACAATGAGAACCCTGTCTTATATTTCCAGATTACCTTTCAAGGAGCTGACAATATCTTTTCAACGTATGTAAAAGTAAAAATTAACCTAAAGGATATTACAAGATATTTACTAAATTTAGGATATTCCATAGAGTCAAGTGAGATTGTACCTATATATTCCACATTTCATAGCTACCATGAGTGCTCAGTAATCACTACAAAGCACTGCGATGACTTGTGACCCTGATCTACCTTCTAAATCATCAAAACAGTTCACTTTGTTGTTGTTGTTTTTTTTTTTTTTTTTGGTACCAGGGATTGAACTCAGTGGCACTGGACCACTGAACCACATCCTCAACCCTATTTTGTGTTTCATTTAGAGACAGGGTCTCATTGAGTTGCTTAGTGCCTTGCTTTTACTGAGGCTGGCTTTGAACTCGAGATTCTCCTGTCTCAGCCTCCCGAAGTGCTGGAATTATAGGCATGCACCACTGTACCTGGCTTCACTTTGCTTTTTATAAGAAAAATAATTTATTTTTCAAATATCTTGGCATGGTTAATCCTTGTATTTTGTTTTGATATTTTCTTATCCTTGTATTTCTTGATCTTTGTTATCACTGCCTAGCTACTTCTGGTTTTATGACTTGGCCACTTGCTTAAATATCTGTCCTTGATTTTCTTCCTTTATAAAGTGGAGATAATAATAATAGCTCTTTACATAAGTTAATCACTCAAAACCCTTAGAAGAGTGCTTTTTTTCCCTTAATAAGAGTTAATATGTGGATATTATTATAATTACCATCATCATTACACCCATTCCTATAGCACATTATGTTAAATGCATACTGTCTGGTGAACATTTTCCTAGCAATGGGTGACATAGATGAACCTAGCATAAATAGTTTGAATCTACAGGAGCTTGAAGCCTGGTGGTGGAGGTTGTGTATGAATTATGGCTTTGTATGAGCCATTGCAAGGCAGGAGAGTTGCTTTTTTGGGAACTCCTGGGTAAAATTCCCAGGTTGGAGAATGCCCAGATTATGCTGACACCCTACCTTATCTCACAGCCCTAGATTCAAACACAACCATTCTGGAGGTGGGTTTAACCTGCTAAGCCCAACTTGTTTTCTCCATTTTCATCCTGTTTTCCTGAAGAAGCTCCTTACTGAATCCCATTGGGTTTCCCACCCATTTAAATAAAGCCCCCGGACTCCATTTTGAGGAGTTAGACCCAGTCTCCGCCAGAGCTAGTCCCCCATTGGATCCTGCTGTTCTCTTATTTTCATGTCTTGCCTTATTTCTTAAATTTCTCATACCTTTAATATTTCTAATCTGATTCACCTCCCTAGTTCAGGGAAACTGAGTAAATGTCGTGTGGGTCATGACAGCCTGGTAAGCAAAAACACCTGATGAACAAATAAAAAGTAAAGTGTAACTTAGGTAAATTGAATGAGTGGAATATCATCGCTCTGAAAAACAAGGGAAGACTACTTCAGAGAGAGTGACAGCAAGGCCAAGATGGATTTAATATATCATCTCAAGACTGAAAGACAGCTGATTGATTATGACAAGAAAAGGTACAGAGAAAACAGCCTGAGCAAAAGGACTCTTTAGAGAAAGCAGGCTGAGCAAGAAGACTCAAGGAGAAAAGCACTGACTGTGCTTTAGTAAACAGAGTAAGGGTGTTGTGGATGGATAAGAGAGGGAGCACAAGGCAGAGTGGGAAAAAAGTGAGGTGTGGGGAGGCATTAAAAGCTGAGGCAGTCACTCAGCATGTGAGTGATGAGGTTCAAATTCTAGATTACTCTGCCATGTTTAAACTTTTCACTTTTTCATTTTATTTATTTATTTATGGTACTAAGGATGGAACCCCAGATCTCACACATGCTATTCAAGTACTCTAACACTGAGCTACATCCCCAGCCCTTTTTACTTTTATTATTTTTAATATATGTTTTTAGGGTAATACTATTTTGAAACTGGTTCTCACTAAGTTGCATAGGTTGGCCTCCACCTTACAGTCCACCTATCTCAGCCTCCAGTGTAGCTGAAGTCACCATGCCTGACTTGTGGAAAGGTTTATTGGAGGGGAAATGGTAGTTCAGCAAATGGGATGTTTTTAATAGTTTGAGTGAGACATGTGATGTCTCCAAATGGTGGTGGTGGTGTTCGAGGAAAATGAGAAGGAAAAGGAAAATAAAAAATGACTCTTAATTATCTGGCTTAAGCAACTGAAGGGATAATAGTGCTATTGTAGTAAAAGGGGGAAGAGAAGGTAAGGAGTGAGTTTGAGCAATTGTGTAAGGATGGAAAGGAGAATTCTGTTTGAGATTAAGAGTATGCTGGCTCTATGGTATCTTTTAGTGGTGATACTGAAAACAATTGGAAATATGAATATGGAACTTGGACACAAGGTAAGAACTCTAGATATAAATGTAGGAGACATTGTGCAGATATATTTAAAGACATAGGCAGAGTTGATTTAGGAAAGCAATGTAGAAAGAAAGAAAAATGAACATGCTTGGAATCAGGCCCTGAGGATCTTTGACATTTAGAGGAAGACACAAGTACTCCATTTTTCATTACTCTGGGTAAATAGGTGTAATTTTATACACATCAGTATATCATCTTATAGTATAGTAATCCTATACAATAGTCACTGCCATATCTACAAGGGATGTATTCCAAGACCCACAGTAGATTCTTAAAACTATAGATTGTACCAAACTCTATCATTTTTCTGTACATACATACCTATGATAAAATTTAATTTATATTAGTCATAGTAAGAGATTAAAAGCAACAATAAAATAGAAGCATAGCAATTTACTGTAATAAAATTGCCAGCATCATTTCTCTCATATATCAGAACCATTATTAGTCAAATTATGGTTACTTGAACACAAGTACTGCAATACTACCACAGTTGATCTGTTGACCACAATGGCTACTAAGTGACTACTGGGCAAGGTAGCATATATGCTGTGGACCCTCTGGGCAAAGGATGACTCACATTCCAGATGGGAAATCATGAGATTTCGTCACATTATGCAGAACAACATGCAATATAAAACTTACAAATTATTTATTTCTGAAATTTTCCAATTAATATTGGATTATAATTGACTGTGGGTAACTGATATCATAGAAAGTAAAAATGTGGAAAAGGGTGTATATGATATGATATTATTATGTTTTGTAGTACAACTGCAAATATTATTGGCTCTCTTTGCATTTGGGGGGGAAGGTCTTTTGAATTTCTTTCTCTAAAATAAGAAAAGAACCAACCTAGATGTCTTTCAACAGATGAGTGGATTAAGAAAAGGTGGTATATATACACAATTAAATATTTCTCAGCCATAAATAAGAATGAAATTATAGAATTTGCTGGTAAATGGATGGAACTGGAGACTATCATGCTAAGTGAAATAAGCCAATCCCCCAAACCAAAGCCCAAAATGTGTTCTCTGATATGTGAATGCTAACACAATAAGAGGTGAGTGGAGGGAAGGATAGAAGTTCATTGGATTAGACAAAGGGGAAAGAATAGGAGGGAGGGTGGATGGGACTAGGAAAGGCAGTAGTGTGAATCAGACATAACTTTCCTATGTGCATATATGAATATATGACTAGTGAAACTCCTCATCATGTACAATTGTAAAAAATGGATTCTAATTAGAATAACTTATACTTCATGTATAATATGGCAGAATATACCTTACTGTCATGCATGTCTAAAAAGAACAAATAAAAGGTAGAAAAGAAATAAACATACTAAACATATCCTAGACACAAATCAACATATATGTTAGCAAATAAAAATAAATAATAAATATGCTAGTCCATACATTTATATGAATATTTTTAATAACCAATACAAAGAAAAAAAGAAAAATATACTAGTTTAGCCCTTCAGATTCTGTAAGTAACCAACTACACGGTGTATTTCTCCTTTGATAAGTACTATTTTGAAAAAGAAACAGTGTTGAAAACTAAGCATCATTCCTGCCCCTAAGGAAACTTAATAATGATCAGATCAAATTATGTGGATGCAAAAAATGAAAGTATATATTGGCTCAGAGGCAAATTATGTTGTTGAAGGGTGAGTATTTTTTATAACTTAGTCCCCCCACCCCTAGTTCCACAGTTCTGGTAACTGGAGTAGGGAGCAGTTATAGGGATCCAAGGCAAAAAAGGTTTGGCCTCAAGGAAAACGATGAAGTAATTACTCATGGGCTGCAGCAGCTATGGCCACTGCCATCTTTATACCTTGATGTTTTCTGGGATCCAGCACAGAATGGAACTCAGAGTGTCACAAGTCAAAATGCCAAAGAACATAAAAATGTTTATGTGTGTATTAGGTATGTGCTTATCTGTGAAGGATATTAGACAAATGTCAACTTCTTTCATTGTTTTCTGGACTCCTTCATTATTTTCACCTAGAGCTCAGTCTACAGGCTCCTTTCTGAGCTCCCAAGTATGATCACCTCTGAACACAATCATCAAGGAAAGAGAAAAGAGGTTTATTGGGGAAGATTTCCAATTTGGTTTAAAGAGTAACATAATTCAATGAAAGGAGGTAATTAAATTCCATCCAGACTCAGGAAGGCAATGAGAAGTCATTGAATTAGCATCACAGACATTGTTCACTTTATTAAAATATCCATGATCATGGCATAAGGCTGCATGACAGTTTTCAAAGGTATGATTCATTTTTGAGCATAGAAGAATGTCTAAAGTTTAGAATGCTCTGGTGGCTTAAAATACTTAGCCAAAACACAATTACCTACATAATAATTAGATTGGAATTTAGATATATTTATACGTTTGGGTGTGAATATATGAATTTTAAGTCTTATGCTTGAACAAGAGAAATAATAATTTACAAAAGTAAAGGAATACAAAAGAAAAAGGATATGAAACGAGCGACATTGATCACCACACTGATACCACTGGTTATTGGTTCTGTTTCCTCACATGTTGAAGTTTGAACATTAGAGAAGCACACTGAGGCAAGCATATAAAACAGGGTTTATTTAAAAAGGGGTAACTCCCAGAGGGAGAAGGGGGCCATAGCTAGTATCTTGGTATCTCAAGAAGTACAGGTGTTTTGCCTTTTTATATGTCCTAGGCTTTTTTTGTTCTCCTGCTCTCTTCCTCCTATCTCTCTCCTTCCTGTGTAAGTGACTAGGCCCAAGAGATGCTCAGTGGGGTGGCCAAAAAGGTGAAAAGCAGATGGAAAGGGGGAAGGGGTCCAGGTGGAGTGATTTGGGCATGAAGGAGGGGGGTGTAATTAACAACTCCCTGTAGGAAGGGACAATCCTTGGGACAGGTTACCTTAGCAGCAGGATGGAGCAGGGGTAGGTTATCCTGATAAGGGTGGAGGAAGGGCTCTGAAGGCATTAGCATTTCAATAACTCTCCAGCTTCCAAACACATATTGGCCTCCTTCTGACCTGACTCATTTGTCTATCTACACTGACTGCCTGTCTGATTCTGGCTTCACCAGGAGGAAGAAGGGGGAGCCACAGCTTGTACCCTGGTATCCCAAGAAGGAAGGGCATCCTGCCTCTTTTATACATCCTAGACTTTCTTTGTTCTCCTGCCTTCTTCCCCCTTATCTCTCTTCTTAATGGATACACAACTAGGCCCAGGTGGGATGGCCAAAAGGTGAGAAGCAGATGGGCAGGAGGAAGGGCCAAATTGAGTTATCCAGGCAGGAAACAGCCCGGTAGGCATTAATTAACAACTTTTCTAACTCTCTGTAGGGAGGGACAATCCCTGGGACTGGTTACCTTAGCAACAGGTTAGAGCCAAGGCTGGTTATCTTGATAAGGGCAGAGGAAGGGCTCTGAAAACATTAACATTTCAATTCCTCAGGAGCAGTTTCCAACTTCCCTGACCCAAATTGGTCTCCACTTTTTCCATCCAAATGGATTGCCTGTCTACACTGACTTCCTGTCTTTAATTCTTGCTTCAACACTATCACAGAGTTGTACCAAATGAATTGTATGATAAATACTAAGAACCCTTTGCCAGGTAACCATAATTAGAGTTGTATAAAAGCAGTTTTATATCAATATGATACCACCAGTTACTGGTGACGAGTTCTGCTTCCTCATGTGTTGAAGTATAACATTAGAGAAACACAGCAAGGAAAGCATATAAAACAGGGTTTATTTAAAAAGGGTAACATAGACTTCTCCCAGAGGGAGAAGAGAGCCATAGCTGGTGTCCTGGTATCTCAAGAAGTACAGGTGTTTTGCCTTTTTATATGTCCTAGTCTTCCTTAATTCTCCTGCTCTCTTCCCCCTATCTCTCTCCTTCCTGTGTAAGTGACCAGGCCCAGGAGATGCTCAGTGGGATGGCCAAAATGATGAAAAGCAGATGAACAAATATGGAGTGATCTAGGCAAGAAGGGGGCATAGTTAACAATCCCCCCCCCCCATACAGGTAACCCTAGCAACAGGTTGGAGCAGGGGCAGGTTATCTTGATCAGGGTGGAGGAGGGACTCTGAAGGCATCAGCATTTCAATTCCTCCCCAACTTTCCCGATCCAAGTTGGCCTCTGTTCTGACTACATATCTTTAATTTTGGCTTCAAATCTATTGTTTTATTTTCTGAAAATCAAATTATACTTTTGTCATTTTTATCTAGTCCAACTAAAATTAGCTTGTTTTGTTTTTTATCTTAAAAAATGCCTTTTTTGGGCTGAGTCCAGTGGTACATGCCTGTAATCCCAGAGGCTCAGGAGCGTGAGGCAGGAGAATCAAGAGTTCAAAGCCAGTCTCAGCAAAAGCTAGGTGCTGAGCAACTCAGTGAGACCTATTTCTAAATAAAATACAAAATAAGGCTGGGGATGTGGCTCAGTGGTTGAGTGTCCCTGAGTTCAATCCTTGATATACCCCCCACCCAGCAAAAAGAAAAAAAAGCCTTTTTGCATGGTTTTATTTCTATGTTAGTCTCTTCCTAAATAATTGCCTTCTAATTGTGTTATATATATTTATATATTACATTGTAGAGTATAGAAAATAACTTACCTGTGAAATTAAAATAAAGATATTAAAAGGCAATAACTTTTGCATTGGTTCTTTTTATCAAAAATCTTTGCATTTAATCATTTTTTAAATTCTATTAAGATAACACAGCAGTCTCTTATTTTTGGTTTCTCATTTCTATATAGAAAACAATACTTTCAACATATTGCCAAATGCTGTTTGCCAGCTACATCTAAAATGCAGCATTTTGAAACATAATCATTAGGAATGTTATGGTATTTTATTTTTGCCCATTTTATAAGCTACAGGAGTACAAAACAATGCAAACACAAGTCAAAGTGGAGATCACATCTGTCATGCTTACTGCCCAGCAGAAAATTACTTTTGTTGTTGAATGAATGTACAGAATGTACTTAAAGGAGAAGAGGAGGTTAGCAGGCAAGAAAGAATACTGGAAAAATTATTTTAAGATCAGTTGTAAAATAATGGCACTGCCTTTTAGGCATTCAGTAAAACAAAAGAAAGGGAAATCCTGAGACGAAAGTGTGTGCTGTTGGAATATTTACTAAAGGAAATGCAGATGAGTCCATTGAATTTAAAGACAAAACTTTTGGGTGAAGTGTATAACAATTGTCTACAGCTCTGGTTTTCAAAGCATGCTTCCTTTGCTAACATCATCAGCATGTCCTAGAACTCATCTAGAAATGCAGATTCTCTGCCCCATTGCAGACCTACTGAAACAGAAATGTTTTCAAAAGACTTCTATGTGATTGCAACACTGGTCAGGAACAGAGATATCTATATGAATTGTCCAGATGAATTGTTCACACTGAATAGATTGAAGAATGATCAAAACCCTTCCTCTGAATTAAGATTTTCCTTGGTGGACATACTGATGCACTTAAGTGAATGTCTAGGATCCCTCACCCTACCTTTAGGAGTTCTTTAATAGGTGTCAGTTTCTACTTAGGGACAAGAGTTGAGATCTGACCACTTAGAAAGTAACACATGCCCTTATTTCAAGTTATTGAATCCAGTAAGTATAGAAGGAACAGACGGAAACTTTATTCCTTATGCCTGTTCCTGTAAAACATCTCTGTGTTATTGGAGAATAGTCTGCTCTAAACTGAGGCAGCACAGAGACCCCCCCCCACACTTTGAACCCTGATTCTTACAATCGTGCCAGAAAGATTTCAGACTTGTCCCTCAGAATAACAGGAATGAGTTTATTTGAAGGGATAGGAAACAGGAAAAGAAGACATTCTCAAGGGAGAGAGTGAGTCGTCTCAGGCAAAAGGACAGTATGTATGCCCTTTCTGTCCTTCAGTTTTATTGGGGGTCTCAGGTAAGTTTGTAGAGTCCCACCCAAGTCTAGTACTTTGACTGACAGTATAGGAACTACAAGAGAGGATGGTGTGATGCTCAGAGTTGGAGATTTTAAGGAAATTGAGTCCCCTTGTTTTGCTTCAAATTCCTACCCTCTTAATCAGTTTATTACCCTTAGCATAGCCTTCAGTAAGCTTTCCTTGTGAGGGTCTTGGAGCTTTAGTTGTCCAGGTAGGGTGGTCGTTATAGTTTCAGTGGTAAAAGAGGGTCCAGGATACCTGGTAGTGTGTGACAGGATCTTGAAACAGTAGTTTCTTTTTCTTAGGAGGATGTCATTATGCCTGGGGGAAGTTTTAAAGTACCTAGTCTCCAGCTTCCAGGAACTTGTCTGTCAGAAAAGGCTTCCTGTAGTTTTCACTTGCCCTTCATTGTCTTTTCTCTGCTCAGCCATTTGTGGCTGACTAGTTACCTAACATCCTGTTCACTTGCTCACTCATGTCCGCTTTTAAAAAGGGCACTTTATATTCCCCTTGGGGAAATTGGTAAGCCTGTTGGTTTAAGTGCATGCAGTGGTATAAGGGACTTAATTCCATTATTTAATGATCCCAGATTTTCATTAGAGTGTCTAGTTTAGTGCCTCTGGAAGACAACATTTGACAAAAGGATTCCAGTGCAAGTAATTTATTTTGGAGATGATCCCAGGAAACACTGAAGGGTACCTGGAGAGGGCAGGGTACATGAAACAGCTTGTAGGTGTAACTGGGAACTTCCGGGATGCAGTGTAAATAAAACATGACTCAGAGTTATTCTATGAGGGTCTAAATGGTAGATGGGGTATTTTATCTCTGGTGTCTACTCTTGTCTGTCATTGATGATGGGCTGGTGGAAAGTGTAGATTTGGCTTTGTTTCATTGCCACTTCCTCTCTGAAGTCCAGAAAATCACTGGGCACACAGAGCAAAGAGAAGTTCTGAGGGGATATGGGTCAGCCTTTAGCAGCACCTGCTCTACAGTGAAAGTGGTGGAAAGCAGGTAGGTGGCAGGGAATTATAGGAAAACCAAAGTCAAAACAAATAAGAATCCTGGGGCTCCTGAAGGGAAACTTTGTCTACTTGACAATGTTGCTCAGGTGTGATCTTGGCACTCATCATCCATGAGCATTTATTTAATGTTCACCTGTACTTGACATTGTGATCTACCCCAGGAAGATAATGAAAGCAATATGGCTCCTGGCCCGAGGTGTCTGACAAGCTGGTCTAGAAGCAGGAGGCAGAAAACCAGAGCTCCCAGCTTCCATTCAGAATGACAAATGCAGGTTGTAAAAAGAATGGCCCTGGTGTTTATGGAGGCTACAAATTAAATGCAACCTGCCTGGGTTTGATCCAATGCCCATTCTTATTATTCTGTTCTGACACTTCCCAGAGACATATCGTGTGAATCTACAAAGATATTTTATCATTCTGCACCTGCCAGATATCAAACCTGAAATACCAAACCTGGAATAATCAACATAGGATGTGTTATGAAATATTGAAATTATTAATTTGTGAGAAATAAAAGAAAGATTCTAGTAATAGCTGGCTGGTCTTCGAATGTTTTTCATTACAAATGTGGAATATTGCCACTCCCTGTCCCCACCCTTCTTTATTCTATTCTCAATGCACAATTTCAAAAACCATAAATCACTGTCATTTTGATCCATATGAACCTAACAGGGCAAATTACTATATTTGGCCTAATCATTTAATTCTAGAAAAAAAAATCGGATTTTATTTCTCCTTATAAACAAAGTGTGTCATCAAAAATTGATATTTTTATAAGAGCTATTAAATTTTGGTGTTAAAACTGAAAGATATTGAAATCAATTTAAGGAAAATATTTTCTTTTGAGGTATTTTGTGGTTATTTTAAAATTGTTTTTTGTGTGATCTTCCCTTAAACTGATTGTAGCCTGGTCCTATTTGCAGTGCTTTCATTTTAATACCTTGCCTCATTCAGTCTCTTATCTTGAACAGCCCCACATACCTTTTCAGACCTATCCATTTTTTAAATGTTTTTAGATAAACAAGGTATTTTCTGTCTGAGTTGCTTTGCATAGCTTAAGAATAAACAAATCCTTCCCACAACTTTGCCTTAATACAATTTGACTCTAAAATCATATCAAGAAATGCGATAACTCATGTGGGTAGTCTTCCAACTTTTCCTTTGTAGAGGTTGTTGCAAGGTAATTGGTAATTCAGCTATTTTCTCATGCCTCATCTCCAATTCCTACTGTCATTTTGCTAGATGAATTCTTTTGTTCTCAGTGTTTATTCACTGAGAGTACACATTTTTTTAAATCATTACTAGAGCTATTTCATTCTTCTACCCTTCAATTAAAAAAAAAAGTTTGCATACCAGTATTTCTTTTTATTTCCTAACTAATTTTTGCCCTCTAATGCATTGCAAATACTCCAATAAATTTCAAGCAGTTGATTAACAATTTCTACATTTCTTTAGGTTTTCTTTTCTGTTTGGTGAACCTCTCCAGATTTCTTTGAATGATCTTCTCAGGCATATGAAATCAAATTGTAGTTTACTTGTTTCTTAAAAGATTTGGCTTTCTCTTAAGGTTTTGGCCCTAAAAGAAATGCCTGTAGTCATTTTCCTGCTAAGTTTTTTAGCTGGGTCATAGTACACAGTGCTCTGTGGTTTTAATCTCACTTATCCACTTTGCACTTTTCTAAAATGAATGGACTGCCTTGCCCATGGCCAAGTTCAATGTGGAGCAAACATGGAAAAGAAGCATTCTCTACTTCTTAGAGGAAGTTGAAAGTATTCCACCGCTATCGTCTGAAATGATACACGGTGAGTGTTCTGATTGAGGATTAGATTTGATGATTTTTATAGAGCATTGACTAATCTAGTCCTGTCCATTCCCTGGCATATTTATCAAATTAACAAAAAGCTGTCTGAGCTTTTTCCTCAAAGTCCACCTGAGCAAGTTATTTCTGTACGGCAATTGAATTACAAATATGCTTTCTCTCATAAATATTATGCCATTTACATTTACATTGACCTGGTTTTTATCTTTCCTTACCTTCCATAAGCTGACTGTTTTCTGGTGTGCAGTTTCTGGCCATTATCTTTATATAAATAGTTGAGTCATTAGTTGTTCCATGCTTTATTTTGTTGGAAGAGACCTTGGGAGAGATGGAGCATCAGGCCTTTGTCTTCATGGGTATCCAAACAAAAGCAGGCCTGTCCCTGACTTCATTTCAGCATTCAGTCACAGTACATGCATTCCTGAAGCAATGAATATTAAACAGGATGAGCATTTGTTGAAGGCTTCCTGTGTGGTGCACAAGGCCTCATGATGGTTATTCAAGAGTGCCAGTACCAGATGTGACCCTGTTGACAGTATATCCAGCCATTTCTCCATCAACTGCTGTCTTCTTACTGTTCTTGTGTATTTAAATCTTATTTGTCTTCTGTTGCTACTGATAATAGTTCTCTCTCTCTCTCTCACTTATTTTATTTTCAGGAAATGAAACTGATTTAAACATTAGTTAACATTTCTGAGCCTTAGAAAAGGTCAATTTATAAACATATTAATAAACATACAAACTAGAAAGCCTACCAAATACTAACAGGAAGGATGGAGGGCATGTGTTTACTTTCTTTGGTCATTCTATTTTGAGACTTTATTCAAAACATTAATATTCCAGTTACTTGGAATCTGCTTAGTCTAGTATTATATTGGAAATAACCATTTACCAAGTCGCAGTTTTCTAAACTTTCAGAACTCAGTTCCATGGATCACATGATAATTTTTACTGTGGCTGAAAATGAGGTTCTATCAAAAAGTTAGGCTGAACTTAGGCAGAATCCTCAAGCACAAGTTTGTCCTCGAGGGTCATTGCTCTCACCTTCACCCCTTCCTCTTGTAAAATAGCCTAGGAACTCAGCCTATTTCCTTTCCTTTCACTCTAGAAGAATTCCTACCCATGTCAGACTCTGCTCGATCAAAATTAATGCAGTCAACACCCTTCTATTTTTTTTCCCAGAGTGAATTTTAGTGGAAATGGTCATTTAAGAACTAATTCCAGTAATCATTACCTTTTCACATACTCTTCAGATACTTAAAAGGCAAAGGGTAAGTGAGGGAATTGCAACTCCTTCAGTGAACTGGTGGAGAAAATACTTCTAATAAGTGAAGTTTGAATTTTTGTTTTTCATTGCATGTCACTCAGAAAAGCCAGTGTACTCATCTTGGTGTTCACTATATCATGTTTTAATTTCCAAGTTGAAACCAATAAAACAGTACAGACAGGTATTCCTGAAAGAGCTCCATCTGTTTCTCTTTGTTAAACCCTACCATAGATCAGTCTTGCCATTAAAAAGATGTGATTGATTTTTTGAAATTTGATTTCCTTTTACCATATATGGATCCATTCATAAATAATACATGTTACTTAGAATTTCTTTAATGTTTTTATTAATGGTATCATATTGGAAGTATCACTTAACAAGTTAATTATATGAATGAACCTTGTTCATTTTTTGTAACTACTTCATATCAACTACATGAACCTTAACTACATGAAGCTTGTTCATTTTTTATGACTACCTTGTATTTTTCCAGTGAATGCACACATGAGTTATTTTCTTATTGTTGGACTTTTAAAATGTTTCCAACATTTGCCTGAGACACACAGCTGCAATAGACAATTCCTTGTGCACATCTCCTTGTGGGCAAGTGTAAAAGTCTTGTGGATGTAAACCTAGAAATAACCTAGAAATAGAAATGCTAAATAACCTAATCATAAATAGGTGTAAATTTTGAGAGCTGTTATGAAACTTGCTTTCCTGGGAAGGTGAGTGCAGGATGTTCTTAGATTTATTTATTTTTTTGTCCTAAAGCCTGAATACAAATAAAGAAATATGGATTTGTTGTCTCATTTCATTAAGGAAAAATTCTAAAACAATTTTATGTATATTTGGAATAGCAATGAAATTTGTAGTTAGAATCAGTCAGATAACATAGGCAAGGGAAATGACTAAGTGTTTCAGTCATTGTTCACTTATCTTTAGGAATGACTATGAGAGTTACCCAGCACACTATGCTGACTGATATTCTCTTAGCTTGGCTTGCTTTTATGGGGTTTAACAGCTCTCAAGCAATACCGTCCTGCATGTCTACCTATAACTACTGCAGAGCTGACTTAGGTCTTCTATGTGTCCCATTAGACATAAGACCCTAAGCACTCTTGATGCTTTCTGTGTTGCAGACCTGCCTGTCTTCACCTTTGATTCTCTTCTTTATCACTGACTGGCACACTCCAGTGTCTAGTGCTCATTGCCCAGCATCATTTCTAATTGCTGCCATTGCTGATCTGCAGCTTTTCTAATTCTTGTCCCTTCTGCCTCCTGCCACTTCTGGCTCACTTCTAGCTCACTTCCTTGCCTTGCATGGAAAGAATGACTTTTCTCAGTTCTTGCCAATCAGAGCATGACAGCCATTCAAGGCCCATTGGGTTTAGTCTTTGGAGCATCAGATCCTACTGGCAGTATGTCTCTCTCCCTTGGCACTCAGAGAGGGTACTTTTTATTTTTCTCATTAAGTTGATTACATTTTAACCCTGACACTTTTGAGGTGAGCAGTCACTGGAGAAGCTTGAGGTTCTGGAAGGCTGTTCCCTGGATGACTAAAATTTTACTGAGAGTGAATTGTATTGGTACTTGTTGAAGCTCTTGTAGGATATCTTGGTTGAGTAATTTTTCAGTGATCTAAAAATCAAAGTGGACACGCATAGTACATAAAAAGATAATGCAACGTTTTTCAGAAAAGGGGTACATGTATCTCCCATTGTATTAATTTGCTAGGACTGCTATAACTAAGTATCACAAACCAGGTACCTGAAAGCAACCAAAATTAATTCACACATAGTCCTGGGCCTATAAGATTAAAAAAAGATGTTGGCAGGACCATGACTCTCTAAAACCTGTAGTGGAGAAATTTTCCTCACACCATCCTAGCTTCTGTTGTTTTACTGTTGATTCATTGGTGTTGCTGGGCTTTCAGCTTCAGAACTTCACTCTGCCTCTTCCATCAATCAATGCACTTTGTGTCTCTATGTCTGTTCTCTTCTTCTCCTATAAGGATATTAGTCAACAGGCTCAGGGCTTACTCTAATTGCATATGACTTTATCTTAATTTCATTACATGTTCAAAGACACTTTTCAAATAAAATCATGCACAGAGGTGTTGGGGGGTAGGGCATTGATATATATTCTAGGGAGAAACAGTTGAAACTCATTTGAATTCAACCGATTAAATAATACTGTTTGCCAACGGACTCCCAAGTGATTGTGATGGCACAGAAATATAGGTTTCAAAAGAATTATGTGATTTTTTTTTGGGTGTGGGTACATGGGCAGGGTGGGGTGGTTGCCAGAGAAAACTTTTATTGTTTCTCCTTATCTTGAGCATCATTTCTTACTCCCCAGTATCTGGTATATACTCCCACTTCATAATTTATGGTTAGAAAGGAAAAAGTTGTTTAAAAAAATCAATGGTTGGAAATATAGTTTGTAAATAGTTTTAGTCTATGGGGAAATAATGCAGCTCTCCAAAAGATATATACTTTTATTGTTCAGACATTTGTAATTCTCATACAGGGTTTATTTAAAAAAATAGTTCAGTTGAGCAATATATAATAATATTATGTACAATGATATTCTAAGATGTGTATTAATATGGCTGATTATGAATGTTTATTCTAATAATATTGGTCCAAGTCCTCTGTATTGTTGGTCTTTCACTGCTGTCTAGATCATTGAAAACAATAAAATACATTGATTCCATTTAATAGTTATACTATAATCAGTAAATGAATCACTACTATCAAAAGATTAAAAATGCATTAATATTAAAATTATACTCATTGAACAGTCTAATATTTTATTGAGGATTTAAGGAAAGTTGAGGATTTAACAGGATTTCATAACTAACAAAAGGATAACAAAAGGCTTTCATTATATGGAGTGACTAGAATTGTGTGGGTTAGTTTTCCACATCTCAGAGCAATGCAGAAACATTTTAGGTCAGAGGAGAGTTTGTTGATCAAGGAAGGAAGATTGTAGAGAGATGGTTGGTAGAGAAAGCAGAGCAGGAACTTGGGGAGAGTGTTGTGAAAGGTAGATTTTTTAAAATAAGCTAAAACCTAACAGACTTTGAGTAAATGATGAAGGAGTGATAATTGGTCCTTATAGGTCTTCTTTCTCATAGTTGGACTAACTTGATGATTTTTGATGATGAGCATAGGATGGATAGAAAGTAGAAAATGAGACCAAGAGAAAAAAAAAAGGAAGGAAGGAAGGAAGGAAGGAAGAAAGAAAGGACTCCCTGGGTCTTGGATGATATATTAATAGTTTTCATTATGATAGTGACTCTGGGACTGGAGAGAATTAATGTATTTTATTAAAGTCCAGATCAGATCAAATTAGTACTTTGACATATATCCCATTTATATGAGGATACATAGTGAGACATAGACTGTACGTATGTTGATAGAATAGGTTATGGTTGATATTATGTGTAAGATTAGAATGAAGAGTAAATATATTAACAAAAATCTACTATAAGTATACTACTACTTCTGTTTTGTTGTCACCACTATTATATTTACTGCTGAATACCACCTATTACTGTTTATTGTGTGCTAGTCACAGATTAGGCTACCTTAATTATGCACATTATTTTATTATTCTTTAAAAATCTTTCTGTTATGAATACCAGTCCTTCTTTATGAAATGTAAATTTTAATGGTTCCTTTAATAAATGTGTTTGTCAATAGCAATCTCTTTTTTCTAGAATCGTCTTTATTTTGCTTTCATTTAAATGAAATTTTAGCTACATATGAAATTATACTTTGCCAGCTATGTTTACTTTCCATTAAGATATTCTACCACTATCTTCTTGCTCCCATTTTACTTTTGAAAAGGATACTGTCAGTACTGTGTGTCATTATGTCATAGTTAGTGTCTTTTCTTTCTACCAAAGCTAATATCCTTTTGATATTTTTTTGTCTTGTAATTTTTCAATTTTACTATAATGTCACCATTTGTGGACTTCTTTTAATTTATTTGGTTGGTATGTGTTGGGCTTCCTGAATGAGTTTGTTTATGCATTATTGTAAATATAGGAAACTCACAGCAATTATCTAAAAATTGCCAGATCTTTCCCATTTTATTTATCTTTTTTTATAATTCCAATTAGACTTATGCAAGAAAACTTCTCTATATTCACTATGTATATCTTTTTCTTATTTTTCATTTCTTTAACTATTTTTGTTCATTTTTGGTTAATTTAAGCTGTATTCTACCTCACTAATTTTCTTCTTAGTTGTGTCTATTCTCTATTTCTTCCTTCAAGATTCAATTTCTATTATTTTAAAATGGCTATACTATCCAAAGCTCTATACAGATTCAGTGTAATTCCAAATTAAAACTCCAATGTCATTCCTTATGGAAATAGAAAAAGCAATCATGAAATTCATTTGGAAAAATAAGAGACCCAGAATAGCCAAAACAATCCTTAGCAAGAAGAGTGAAGTGGGAGACATCACAATACCAGTCCTTAAACTATACTACAAAGCTATAGTAACAAAACTAGCATGGTACTGGCACCAAAATAGACATGTAGACCAATGGTACAGAATAGAAGACACAGAGACAAGCCCACATAATACAGTTATCTTATACTAGACAAAGGCACCAAAAACATACATTGTAGAAAAGATAGCCTCTTCAACAAATGGTGCTGGGAAAACTGGAAATCCATATGCAGCAAAATGAAACTAAACCCTTATCTCTCACCATGCACAAAACTCAACTCAAAGTGGATCAATGACCTAGGAATTAGACTAGAGACCCTGTGCCTAATAGAAGAAAAATAGGCCCAACCCTTCATCACATGAGATTAGGCCCTGATTTCCTTAACAAGACTCCTAAAGCACAAGAAATAAAATCAAGAATCAATAAATGAGATGGACTCAAACTAAAAAACTCCTTCTCAGCAAAAGAAACAATCAATGAGATGAACAGAGAGCCTACATTCTGGGAACAAATTTTTGCCACACGCACATCAGATAGAACACTAATCTCCAGGATATATAAAGAACTCAAAAAACTTAACAACATATAAACAAACAGCCCAATCAATAAATGGGCTAAGGAGTTGAACAGACACTTCTCAGAAGAAGATATACAATCGATCAACAAATATATGAAAAAATGTCCAACATCTCTAATCATTAGAGAAATGCAAATCAAAACTACTCTAAGATTTCATTTCATGCCAGTTATATTGGCAATTATCAAGAATACAAACAACAATAAGTGTTGGCAAGGATGTAGGGGAAAAGGCATACTCATACATTGCTGTTGAGACTGCAAGTTGGTGCAACCAATCTGGAAAGCAGTATGGAGATTCCTTAGAAAACTTGGTGTGGAACTACCATTTGACCCAGCTATCCCACTCCTCTGTCTATACCCAAAGGACTTAAAAACAGCATACTACAGTGATGCAGCCACTTCAATGTTTATAGCAGCTCAATTCACAATAGCTAAGCTGTGTAACCAACCTAGATGCCCTTCAATAGATGAATGGATAAAGAAACTGTGGTATATATACACAATAGAATATTACTCAGCAATAAGAGAGAATAAGACTATGGCATTTACAGGTGAATGGATGGAGTTGGAGAATATCATGCTAAGCAAACTAAGCCATTCCCAAAAAATCAAAGGCCAGATATTCTCTCTGATAAGTGGATGCTGATCTATAATGGGGGAGGGAGCAGAGGAAGAATGGGAGGGACTTTGGTCAAAGGGGAGGGAGAGGAGGGAAGGGGACATGGGGGCAGGAAAGATGGTGGAATGAAATGGACATCATTGCCCTAGGTACATGTATGACTGCACATATGTTGTGACTCCACATCATGTACAACCAGAGAAATGAAAAGTTGTGTTCCATTTGTGTGCAATGAATCAAAATGCATTCTGCTGTCATGTATACATAAGTAGAATAAATAAATTTAAAAAAAAGAAATTCTGTTTCATTCAGAGTGTCATGCCCATAGTTCATCTTGTCAAACTGTCTTCTAGTTCTAGCAATGCTTGTAAATATTCACTTTATTTTTTCTGTCCTATATTCCTATTATTTGAAGTTCTTCTATCATTAAATCTGCCACTTAGCACATCTATAGAATTCTCTCTAATTCTGAACAGTATTCTAATTTCTTATGAAGTTTTGAGAGAGTCCCATGCTTCCTTCCAGAATTTCTCTGCTCTGGATTTCCCATATTATGCAGGTAGCATGAAATTGTGCTCTATAAACACATGAGGATGAAGATAGTACTATATGATAAAGACAAGTAATATTATCAATTTTAAGTGAAACAATGCAATATTTCCTGTGGGTTGTCTCCATTCCCCCCCAGGATGAGACAAGCTTCTTTACTATTTCTCTTTTCCAAAGAAAAAAATTTTTTGCAGCAATATTTTAGCTGGCATAGCATGTTAAGAAGCTAAATTTTATTTGGGGTGAGCAATGTTACAGTTATTTGTAGGGTGATGACATTCTTGTGTCCCCTCTGTGACCATTAAAACTCCAGCTAAGTTACTGAGATGGCCAATAACTCCAAAGTCACCAATGCTTCAGAATCACAGAATCTAATTACATTCTGATTTCAATCTTGCAATTTCTCTTTCTTCAGTTCTCCCCTCTCCTACCTTCTTCTTCCTGCCTTCCTTCCATCATCCATCTTAAGGATTTTCTTTTCATTTATAAGGATGTTTTCTGTGCTTCTCATATATTTCCAGGTATTTTTATTTTTATGTTTTTTATTTGAGTTTTTTTAACTTTTATTTAAAAAAATTTTTATTAGTTGTAGATGAACACAATACCTTTATTTATTTTTTATATGGTGCTGAGGATCGAACCCAGTGCCTCATACATGCAAGGCAAGCGCTCAACCACTGAGCCACAACCCCAGTCCCTGCAGGTATTTTAAAATTTTTTTCTTGGTATTCATTCTCTCACATTCTTCCATTTAACCTTTAAAATAAACCTATGACAAGATGTATGTTGTATTCATTTTACAGATGAAGCTTAAAAAATTGAATAACTTATCAAGGTCAAGGAAAAAATGTCCAAACTGAGACTTTGAGGGCTGGGGCTGTAGCTCAGTGGTAGAGCACTTGCCTAGCACGTGTGAGGCACTGGGTTCGATCCTTAGCACCACATAAAAAAAACAAATAAAATAAAGCATGCTGTCCATCTACAACTACAAAAAAATTAAAAAATAAAAAAAAACCAAAAACCTGGGACTTTGAAACTCAAGAAGTCAGAGCAATAGTTTGTTCTCCATTGATATTTTCTCAGAAGCAAAACACAATTATTTTTAAAGGATGTCTTACTGATCATTTTTGTTTGCTTAATATTTTGGTAGAAGATTGTTAAATGCTATTAGAATTTTAACTTTTATCACATGTAAAAATTAATAAGCCCAAGAGTCAGAGTAACCCTCATTTATAGTAGACAAAAGCTATTAATGAAAAAACTGTATATTGAAAGAGGCGGAAATTAAAGATGATTAATGAAAATCTGTCATGTGATGAAGTATTAATTCTTTTTACCTGCTTTTGGTTTATAATTAGTAGACATATCTATGCAAAAGAGATGCAAACTAATTTCTACAGATGATCATTGATTTCTTTTTCTACTATAAGGTATGCTTACCTCTGAAGAACAGTATTTGATCTTTGCTTGCAGAATCAGCAGGCCTTTAAGTATGTCTCCTGTCTTAATAAGGACATGTTAACTGGGACATCACATTTGAAATCATTACCCTTTATAGGATAAAAGCAAGATCAGATGTTTTTGCTTGCTCCTGGACTACTTACTAAGAAACATTCTAAAGTTTTCTTTAATTATAGGAAAGCAAAGGGGTAGAAATTGGTCACAATATATTCACAGTACTATTAGTTGAATAGCCCTGAGTCAGGACAAGTGTTTATGTGTCTGATTTTAAAGTAAAGTGACACTTTTTTTCTCTTTATTTCCTAGTTTTTATAACTCCTTACAATTTTGTTTCAACTTAATTGTTTAATTTTGTTTAAATTTCTTAAAATTATAGTGCAATAAGGACATCATTTTAGTATCTAGATTTTATTTTAAATGATTAATTTTCAAAAAATATAGCCATAAAACAAATATAAAAGTACACATTTCTGATTGCTATTTTAATCTTGTTTTTTTTTTTTGTTATTGGTTTTTATTATTTCAATCAACCATATGTATTATTTTGTAAGTGGTTTAAAGCACAAATTCTGTAGCCAGGCTTTCTAGATTAAAATCATCATTCCTTTACCCAGTGTTTTTTAGCCTTTGACAAATTCATTGGCCTTTCAAGTGTCTTGGTTCCCTCATCTATAAAGCGAGAATAGTGACTATCTCTGCTAGACTTTCTACAAAGATTAAATTAGTTGATGTAGTTCTTAGAACATTATCTGGAACAGGGTAAGTACTGTGTCAGGATTTGCTATTAGTATTATTATCATCACCACATCCCCACCACTGTTTGTTTATCATCACCATCATCATCATTCCATGAGTTCTAGGGATTTCTGACAGCATAACTTTAGCTCAGAGTTCTTCTTTGTATCAAAGTTACAAAGATCACAGACTTTTGATTGCAATCTTAGATCCAAATCCCAGTACTGAAGCTGACTAGCTGTGTGACCTTGGACATATTAGTGACATTTTCTCAGCTAAGTCATTTTCTTGTTTTTCTTTAAAATGAAGCTAAATATGTTCTACCTCATTCTGAGATCATCTATGTAAATTGCTTAGCAATGTGTTTAGTACATACTAAATACTTTGTAAATGACAGCAGTTATCATTATTATTTGTTTTACTCATAGAATTGAAAGGGGTCCTCAAGCTCGTTAATCATTTGTTCTTGATGTTTAGAGAAAAGGGAGATGTGCTAAAAGTAACTACAAGTGAGGAGATAATACTGATTAAAATGGAAGCGATCCACACAGAGCAGGGTTCAGATTTTGCAGTGCTGCCATTTGGGGAGATTATCTCTAGCTACATGTGTTTATTATTCAAAATACTAGATTTGGTGATTATCAAATTCAATTATAAGGTATAGCACACGAAGCAAAAGTAGCCTAAGACTAAATACTGTAAATGGTTGTTATCTACCAAAGCCTTAACTGAGGCATTTAAATAAGGTGCAGTTTGCTGGAAATTGTATGTGGTATGTGAATGCATGCTCATGCATTTATACCTGAAAGGATTTTTCAACTTGGATTTGTGTGTATATAACAAATAGATCTGTTAAAAATCACTGAACCCACACTGTCATGAAAATTCAATACAGTTGAATACCTATTGTTTATATAAGGTATCCTATAATGCATGCATGGCAAATTCATACCTGACCTCTTTTTGTACCTTAGTAAATCTTGGACTAGTGAGACAGTGTGAGGGCCTCTTTTAAGGGTTTGAACTGGACCATGGTGGGCTGCCATTGTCCTCTGTCAAGTGTGTTGTCCTGATTCTTAATTCATGGTCCTGAACATTGACTAAGATTGGCTTAGAATTTTGCTTGTTAAACCTAGGCATTGCTCAGAAACATTTCAGTTCATTGTCTCTATAATATAAATTCTCTACATCCACAGGTTCTTCTTTTTTAAATTTTTTAGATAAAGGAAAAAAGTTTTATTGCTTTGCTAGCAAAGGAGAAACACAGGGAACTCCTGTCCCAGAGGCTATGATTCTTCCCATCAGAGAAAACAGAGGGCTTTTAAAGAAGCTATTCAAAGACTACATTTCAGGTGTGCCCTGGCAGGATGTCCCAGGTGCACCCTGATAATGTGTTGAAATTCTCTTGTTAATTTGGGAGATAGTGTAAAATCCAAACTCAAAATGGAGTCACTCTGGCTCAGGCCTGCACGTATCCGCTAACCTGCTTTTTGTGCTTCTGTGATTAATGCTTTGCTTTGCTTGCTTCTCACAGATGAGGACAAACCACAGGCTGCCAGACCCCCTGGCCAGTTACCTAAAGTTCCAGGAACTGAAAGGGGAAACAGGAGGCGCTGTCAAGGTTGAACTTAAATAACTATAGGTTGAATATTTGCCAAATCCTGTTTTCCTGAGTCATGTAGCTAGGCCACCCTATAATAACCTCTGAAACCCTCATTTTGGGGTCACTCTCTAAAGGAAAGGAGAGCTGACCCCAACCAATTGGCCTGTGTGCCTAATTCCTCAAAAAACTGCTGCTTCTGCAGAGTTGTCTGGGCTGCACTTCGTGGGGAGAGGTGCGGGTTGAATGCACTTCCTAGTTCTGGTGACATCTCCTTCCTGTGGAGAGCAGATTACTTAAGGTATGATCTTGTTCCCTGCCACCAGGTTAGGGAAGAGGAGAGCATTTACAGGTTCTTTGGTATCTCTGTATTTTCTTACTTAAACATACTTTAAAATTGCTTTGGTGCAAGAAGCCACATGTGCAGAGTTAAGTTAAAAACTTCATTGTTCTCAACAGTTTTTATACTTGCCAACATCAGGCAACTACCAGGAGTGCCTCAAGACAATTGCTACCAAGTCTTTCCAACTCAGTAATATGGAAATTATGCAAGAATTAAAGAACCATATGCATGTCATTGAAAATCCATGTTAATTTTTCAGTCCGTATTACGGCATCATACATAATGGAACACTAACATCAACATGACTAAAATATTCTCTACATATAGGCAGACCTACATGGGAAGGCAATTTATACTCCCAGTGTGAGTTTATTAATTTATAGTAATCAATTTATTTTCCTAGAGTCTGTGTACCTACATTAACTGGCAGTTGAATACAATACACTGTTCAAGTCATTTATCACAATTTTCTCACTGTAAAAGAAATAGTTACCCTTTGCTTAGGGGCAGCCTTCAAGAGGCAGAAATACTGTGAAACTGGCCAAGTAAGGAGAACAGACCCAGTTGTTAACACACCAAACAGTGTCCCAAAAGTCTGGGAATACAGAGAACATTTGCTCTACCTTTCTTCAGCTTAATAATTGGACCCTTGCTTTAAATTTTGATGTACTTTATGAGAACAAAAGGAATCTGAAAGTTGATGAAGACATTGAATATATTTGAAAATTTGACAATCAGACTTTTAAAAATAATTTTGTTTTATGTTTACTGACATTTTGGATACCTTATGCTATTTCGACTGACGTAGAGGGTCACTTTTCACTAGGAGAGAAAAGCCTAAAATTCATTCACTTTTTGTAAACTTGTTGCTTTCATCCATCTCTTCATACTTCCCTCCAATTTCACGCAACTGGAAATCTTAGTGAAAAAACAAATAGGGCCTAACCAAGAAGAATCTTGGACTCCTCAAGCCTACTTTTTAAGTTTGAAGTTGGAAGTTACAGGGGCTTTGTATTCTTACTGTTGACTTAGACCAGCTCAATTGGGAATGAAGAATTAATTAATGGTGAATATATTTTCCCTGGATATTCTCATGTACACCTTTTGTCCTTTGGTAAACTCCCTCAGAGTGAGGATTAGGCAGAGCCAGACTGATCTCTGCTTTCTCAGAGTCATGGCTAAGAGCTACCATTGGAGGGGAAAGGGATGAGAAACTTAAACTTCTTACCTCTCTGTCTCTTCCTCTCATCTCCTTATATACACATGTTTTGGCCGCTCTTACCATAGCTTACTGTGCCCCCCGACTACTATATCCAACTCCCTAACTGCATTTATTCCTACTTCTTTCTTGAATTTTCAAATATCTGCTTCCTGAATATTTCTCTATAGATTTTCTGCAAATGATCCTTGTTTGTCTTACAGAACTATTAAGTTGAAAGTAGAAAAGAATTACAACCGTATCTTGAATAACTAGGACTTAGCAAGAGTCTGACACCTAGGATATGCTTAATAAATGTTTATGGAATGATTAAAAAGATAAGTGAAATGATACATGACTCTATATAATTTGCACACAAACACAAATACATAGAGATGATCACACCATCAGCCCCGCAAACTAAGGTGGTGTTGACAGGGTTAGGAATTCCTTGCCCCTCATCCCATTAATTTTCCTCAGCCTTAAAGCCACATGTCACCCTGTTGGGACATTTTTACCCTTCAAGTTTGATGTTTGTTTTTTACTGTATATCACTTATTTTTAAAATGTACTTCTGAGTTGGAAGGAGAGAAACTTTTCTGAGATCTGTCACGAACTTAGTGACAAGTTATTAATTGCAGAATTGAAAAAAGCATTGATTAGCACATTTTAACTGTTTATCTTTATGGATTTAGGGTTTTGAGTTACCATAAATCAATATTGTGCATTGTGTGTTGCCAGGTCTGGCACTCATATATACATACATTTTTTTGCTGTTTTATTACAAATGATATAGTAATGTGAATGTAGATATTGTATCTTCTTTGAAACTTCTTTATATAAAAACGATGGCAGTGACATAGTCATCTCTTGTCTATTTAGTTAGGAGGATGTGTGGTTATAATCCCATATAAATAACTGATATTTCATGGATGAATGGAAAATCAGTGGCAGGTCAGAAATTAAAGTGAAGACCATGCCATTTCAATCCTAGAATCTGGTAATTATCTTTTTTTTTCACCTAAACCAGTGAAGAAAATCAGTTTTCTCTATGTTGCATTTTAAAATACAGCTTAATTGAGCTATAATTTTACAGTATGGTTGACCATGTTCATTATACCAATTACTTGGAACTTTTTTGTTTTGTTTCTATTTTGAAATGTGTGGTAGAATTTTCTCTCTTTAATAAACTTTTCTCATTATGAGAATTGTTCCTGTGTTTTGTTTAGCCGAGGTCTACTTTAGAAAATGTTAGGTTGTCTTGCAATTTCACTGTATAGCGATTTCAAGCCTAGTTTATTTAGCTGAAGTTTGTAAGATGCAGATTATATGAGGTACTTTTTTCGTCCTCTCAATTTGCTTTTCTTTGCCTTTATATTTTAGTTGAGATGAAATCAGTGATGCACGGACTATTTAGTTTTACTAATGACAACTTTGAGCTTCCATAGTAACTTACAAATGCGTCCACTTAAACATAATACCAAGACATCCAAACTGATATAAAAAGTCTTCAATTATATGGAGCAAGCTGGCAACAGTTGAGAATTTTTGGAACTACATAAAAATACAGAATGTTTCCCCAAAATTGTAGTAAACTGTAGCAAATACAAATCTCAGAGGAGAGACCCAGCTCTAGGAGTGACTTGTGCTTGTCTTGTTTTCAGATGTGTTTGAAATCAGCTTTGTCTCATCTAAAACAGGTGAAGCACTTTTATACTTATGCTATTAGTTTTGCTTCAAAGAGTAACAGGTAACCATCACATTGATTGGAATGATGAGTTGGTAGGTATGTAGCATCTAGAAACCTAGGGGGAGTTTTGTTCCTGTCTCTGTGTCCTCGACCCTTTCATAGTACAAAAGCAGCATTCATTCCCAGGAAATAGCTGATGAATGTTCATTTTGACCTTTCCCTTCTCACTAAAGGACATTTAAAAAAAAATCTCTCAACATCTACTCTGTTGAAAAGGAGATTACATTTTTTCCTATGTGGTTCAGAAGAGCATGTGAAAGACCAAATAGTAGAAGGAAAAACATTAACATTTTAAACTATCTCAAATTAGAAGGATTTTACCTGGGAAGATAGAGAATTTTTTTTTTTAAGATCATGCTGGGATTCAATTTGCTAGAGTTTGGGCTGCATAATGTCCTCTATTTTACTCTTAAATTCTGGAATTTGGACATTAAATTCATCCCTCTTACTCTGCATTTCTTCACACAGTATCTTAATCAGCATGAGGAAATCAAGTTATCCTCTACATTTATATGTTGAAATAGATTATCTAGGGTGCTGCCTGCCTCTGTCATTTAGAATTAGAAGCTAGCATTTTTGATGGTTATATTATATTTGTGTCTTTCATATTGATGCAAGTTGTGGTATTGTGTTTTGTTTTCATTATCACATTAAAAGGTTTTTGAAGTCACACTTCAACTACTAAGTACTATATCAGGCTACTGACATTTCAGTAAGTTTTGATTTGTGTCCTGGTTTTAAAATAGAGATACTGATCAATAGAAACATTTATTGACTTAAGAATATAAAAAAGTGAGATTTGCCTTGCATATATGGGATTATTGAAACTTTGGATTGATGTGAAAGTTAGATTACTGGATACTTATTTGCTTTACCAACTAATTTACAATAAGTTTTTTTTTTTTTTTGGTAGTTGTAGATGGATAGCTTGCCTTTATTTTATTTGTTTATTATTATTTATTTATTTGTTATTTTTATGTGGTGCTTGGGATCAAACCCAGTGCTTCACACATGCAAGGCTCCTACAATAAGCTTTTAAATATGTATTTGGTATAGTGCATTGTACAGAAATACATTTATTGTATAATGAAATATACATGCCCATTGCCTTCTTTTCTCTTTATTTGACAATAATGTTAGGTGGAATTTTGTTCACTATTGGTCATCTATACTCCTCTTTTCTCTTAATACTTAGAATATTACTAATAAGTGTTTCTAAGTTTATGGTCTTATATTGCATTTGAGCCCAAGACAATAATCAACCTCTTATGGAATGTGGCTATGGCTACATTTAACAGGTCCTCGTAAAGGTCTCAGGTGTGAAGTGTGCCATATTGCTGCTTGATTTTTTTTTCTGGCTACAACAATGTAAAATTATCCTGCACCCTCTCCTCTCAACCCAGAAAAAGACTACAGCTGAAATAATTAAAATCCATACGCTTAATGATCTGTGCCTTCTGCAAGGTGGCACATTACTGTCTCTAACGATGTTTAATAGCTCATAACATTCAATACACTTAATCATCAGTTACTGACATTTGTTGTACTTTTGCATACTGAACATATCTCGATAGGGGGAAAATTGCATTGGAACAGATTCAATGATCAATTCTTGGTAAAGAACGCTGGGCCTGACCAAATGAGAACACACATTTATCTTTAGAGCTGCTCAAGCTGCTGAAGCCGAGTTATAACAAGGCCACGTAGCTATATTGGGATTTTGTTAGGTGAAGCAAATTTGATTGACTGGTGTCACATTGGGCTTTGTTGTTATATACATTTGTAAATATGTATACCAAATACATATTTAAAAGCTTATTGTAGGAGCCTTGCATGTGTGAAGCACTGGGTTTGATCCCAAGCACAAGCACATCCACTACCAGATTGTGACCAGAGTCCCTGATTGGGATGTCGAGTCTGGGATGCTGGCCCCCATAGGCCACCTGACTCCTGTGTGTTGCTCTCCACCAGAACTACTGTGTCTTTATAGTTAAGATGAGACTGAGTAGGTCCTATAGGGATCTGAACTTCTCCACTCTCACAATATTCCTGGGACAGGCTTCTGAGATTCTGCACCTCAAAGAATTTCTTGAAAAAAGGAAAATGATAAAGAGAGAACAGAGCCTGCTACCCTTGATTGAATGACAACAGAACAGAGAGCTTTCTAATTTTATAGTATTTGCATGGTTTTCATGTAGTTTGTCTGATAGTTTTAAAAAGAAAGTCTAAGCAGAGAAGTCTTTCTTGTGAATACTGCACAGTTAGGCCAAATATTGTCTTCCATTTTGGTGGCAATACCTAAACTGTGCCTGGCACTACTGTAGATGTTTAGAGCTTGAAGTGTCCACAGGAAGCCCCTTATTTTAATGCAAATTTTGTTTGAGAAAATACAGGGTTTTATTATCCCTGAGCCTCAGAGGAAAATTCTGATTGTGGATTGTTGACCTTTTCCCCAATCATGGATTTGATGATTAACATAACTGCCCTGGGGTGAAATGCATATATGTGCCTACATTTTTGATAGTTTAAAAAAAAAAAACTTATGCTTAAGTATTGTAACTCACCAATATTGCTTTCTTCTCCAAAACCACATTTTAGTTTCTGCATTGCTATAAAGAATGCATTTTTCAGAATCTTTTAAGATTTTGTAGCTCAAGAAAAAATATATGTGGAAAAGAATGTGAGGCAGGCAAAGGTTATCATAAGAAGGGAAGAAACATAGCTAAGAGGATGGGAACTTTGGCCCTTTCATGTTCTCTAAGAATTCTGTAATAGGGAAAGAAACATCAAGTGCATAAGCTGTCAGTATGTGCTAGATAATTAATGTAATCAAACAAGAAATGTTATTAGACAAATTAGACTTTATATAATTAGACAAAGGAAGATATGCAGTTGTAGATGTTATAGGTAAAAAAAAAAATTAATGGTTAAAAATATAGGCACAGAGAACTTTCCTGAAGACAGCTCATCAGATGTTCCTTGGTGTTGTCCTTGCTTATAAGAACTGTGGGTGCTATTTTAGTTTCCTTAATTGTCTGTGTTTTTTAATCCTCATAAGGAACACATATTTATTTTATAATGATAATCCTGACAATGTGTACCACCACACAAGGTGTGAGAGGTACATTCACATTTCTTCCTTTCCTTGGCTTCATGTGTTGTAATCTGCTTTTATTCTTTCTGTTTCACAGCATTTTCTCTGTGGCTTTCATTTTTCTTCTCTTTCATTTGATCATCTGATTCCAAAGGACAAGTCCTCTGCCCGCCATTACTGAAAGAGTGCAAAGAAAAGACAAGTTAAACTCCTTTCCACATCTGGGGCTTTCAAACAACTCTCAGTTACCTGTTTCTTTACCCTATAGGAAACCAGACATTTACCATCCCTTCATCCTTCCATCTCATAGTTTTCCAGAAGTTCAGTGGTCCTGTATTTAAATAGTGTTCATCTCTCTTGCAGGCTAATTCTTTAAAGAGTAAGCCATGTGGTGTCAATGCCATTTTGGTTCATGGTTTGCTTCCTACAGATTAGCCAGCTCCTCAGACTCTGTTCTCTGCACAGTATGCTTTCTTCCGCATCATTTAAAAAAGTATTCAGCCTTTAAACAAAAAGGTTTTTTTTTGTTTGTTTTTTGTTTTGTTTTTTTAATTTTCAGATACATTCTTGCCTTTAAGCAGGAAACAAAGGAGCGGCAGCATCCAAAAAATACACTTCCAAATCAACCAGGAGTTTGCCAATTATTCTTATTGTGTTGGGGAAGATGATAGTGGTTGTAGTGGTATTAATGATAATAACACGTAAATCTCCATTATGGGGAAGGCCTTGTGTTCACTGTTTTGAATGCACCATCTTTAATTCTACTCGAATAGCAATATGTGAGACCATAATTTTAACCCCCATGTTAGAGTTGAGGGACTGAAACACGAAGGTCAAAAGACACTAGGGTCACTTATTTAAAATAGTTGGAATGTAGTCAGGGTCTGAACCTAGGTCTTTGTGAATTTAAATGTTCATTTCTTTTTAATTCATGAGTTAAAATACATCAAGTGTTTAGAGCAATACTTACATAGTAAACCTGTAATAATTACATTCATGTTGATTGTTGTTTTTCCCCTTGGTCACTCATTTGGTTGTGTTAGTTGTTCTTTCCAGCAGGTATTGGTGGCGTGAGGAAAGCACAGGATTTACCGTCCAGACAATTCTCTGAGTCAGGTCTATAATCAAGTCCATAAGACTGAATGTTAGAAAGGACACACAGGCAGGTCTCTGTTACCCTTTCTTTACTGCTCCTTTCCCACTCCTACTGGTTTATGCTACTTCTCAGCTAAATATTTCAGAATTATAGAAAAAGCAGTTTTCTGGGAAAATAGTTCATTTCACCTGATAAATTTGCTTAACCTTTGGTAATATAGATTTCTGTTTTAATTCAGTAATCCTAAAAGTACAGGGATATAAGATGCATTAAAGTTATAGTTGGTTTCAGATTGCCATTCCTTTTCTTTAAGGATATTCATTTGTATCTGCCTAAAATGAGCATTTAGCTTTAATTTAAACTGAAAGAAATTACCTTCTATTTATCTTAGAGTAATCTCAGAAGTTAACCTGAGTTTTCCATTTGCAGACTCCCATTTTATAATGTGGCTCTGTCTTGCACATGTGCACGTTTCTCTCTCTCTCTCTCTCTTTCTCTCTTTCTTGTGGACATCTACTGGGCTACTTGCAGGGGTGCTTGCCAAGGGCTCCTGGTTAATTAGCTCTACCTACCATCTCTGTATCGACAGCCTATCACCTATTCACATTGATGCAGTATTGCTAATCAAATTGTCAGCATCTGTACGAAGTGCAATTATACTGATCCACTATATGCAAATCTGAACTAGAAAATCCATTCGATTGGGCGTGGTTCCTCAAGTAATGCTAGTATCTTCACATGCTGGGAGGGGATGGGGCTGTTCTCTCCCACTGGGGCTCTCTAGTCTAGAAGTAGCTAGCCCTACCTGAGTGGTCTACTACAGATTTTGGGGTCAACCATGTAGCTCCCTAGGTTCCTATGAACAGTGCATCTCTCCTTCTCTTGAATAAGTATATCTATTCTATTCAAACAGCAGCTGACTTACTCATTAATACTTTACACATGTTGGTCTAGCTTAACCTGTGGTCATCCTCTCAGTGTCTCATTGGATTTGCCTTGGTGTGTAATGTTGTTTCAGGCTACACTGAGGAGCTTTATGTAAACTCATGGGAAAGATGAGACACCTGGATTGAATATGTATCTCCTTAACTGTAGTCTTCACCTGAAACTTTATGTAGACCACTAGGGCCATACGTCTTGAAATTTCACATTTTGGGCCAGTGTAAGAATTAATTTTAAAGTTTCTCCGAAACTGCTGTTGTATACTAAGCTGTTTATTTCTGCCTATGCATAAAGACTAAGCTGGTTAGTAATATAATGTGCTCATTGTAGATGATAGCCTATTGGAAAAATCCTACAGTACAATATATTTTCCTACATGCACACATTTCCTCAAGTATAAAAAGAATCACTGTAAGAGTTTAAATAACTATGACACTGAGAGAACTGCATTATTTTCTTACATGACTGTAAAACGATAATTTTTTTTATTTCCCCTTGTGTCTGAGGATACATTATGGTATGCAGATTCTCAATGCTATCATTAACTTTATTTAAATAAGCTAGGTTTTGTTTAATAGTGAGATGTAACATTTCAATTAAAATATTGAATGCATTATTTTATCCTAAATTAAATAGTGTCATATTAACTCTTGAAGTTTACTGGTCTTTTTATATCCCTTTGTATATTTTCCTATATGAAGCTTCCTTTATGTTTTATTCCAGTCTTCCTTCCCTGGGTGGATGTTTGCCCACTGATTAGTATCAGTCTCATTCCCAGTTATTATGTTTTTTCTTTTCCATGTCTGGGGTCTCTTTGTACCAATATCTACTTGACTCGTGTATTGTCATTATTCTTCATTAACTCCACTTTATCTTTTGTGTCCACATCTAATTGGTCCCCAAATTCATTGTTTATGTCACAGAGATCTCATTAATACTTCCTTCTTCCCCTTTGGGTCATGTTTCTATTTTCTGGTAGAGACCTTTATCACTGCTGTCTCGTACTATAGCTGCCTTTGCCCTGTTAACTGGTTTCTCTGTGCTAGTCATGTACTGTCCATTTTATTTTATGTAATATGACAAATAATCTTTCAAAAACAAAAATCTATTAATGTCACTCCCCTCTCGGTAGAAGACACTCCAAGTCTGTACATGGTGTTCCAGGCTCTACTACCTCTCCCTAGCTGCTTGCCTCATATTTGCTTCCACAAAGATGTGATTCCCTTCTCAGTCTGGGCCCCCAAGTTTCTGAGCCTAGTACATTGCTCATCTGCCTAGGATGCCCTTCTCACCTTTGTGTTCCTGGTGAACATCTCTTTGTTTTTTGTTATATATATATATATCTGTTAGTTGTTGATGGACCTTTATTTTATTCTTTTATTTATATATGGTGCTGAGAATTGAACCAGTGCCTCACACAAGTGAGGCAGGTGCTCTATCACTGAGCCACAACCGCAGCCTACCTCTGTTTTTTCTTTTTCTTTTCTTTTTTTTGGTACCAGCAATTGAACTCAGGTGCACTCAACCACTGAGCCACATCCTCAGCTCCATTTTGTATTTTATTTAGAGATAGGATCTCACTGAGTTGCTTAGTGCCTCTCTTTTGCTGAGGCTGGCTTTGAACTCGCAATCCTTCTGCCTCAGCCTACTGAGCTGCTGGGATTACAGGCATGTGCCACTGTACCCGGCTACCTCTTTGTTTTTTGAAGATTATGAAATCTAACAGCTTCCCTTACCAGTATCATATTGAATAAATCAATTGCTTGTTCTTCTCCATTGCCTACATTCTGAATTATGTCTGCTATGACATACAATCATGGTATTTTGATTATGTTTGGTTTACAAACCTGTTTTCTTATGAGACTGTGAACCCTTGGAGACTGGATGCTCCTAGCCATCTTTTCAATTCCAGAGCAGAGTACAAAACACTGACACTTGTTGAGTTATTTCAGTTCTCTCTAAGTGTTCTCTATACCAAAGAGTAAGTTCCCAGAAGAAGATAGAAGTCTGGATCTTGAGTGTCTATGTACTCTGTTCTTGTTTTATTAGCTCATCTAAGACTACAGTCTTAAGGAAGCCAATGTCTTAAATTGAAGTCCTCTATGGAACAGTTGGCTTTGTCCCTCAGATATTGGTAACCTCAACTAGTTGCCTAATAATTGCCATCAGTTCCAATGGAAATTGAAAGAGAGGATGGTTAAACTCAGGGCAAGTTCATCTCTGCTATTAGAGAAATTGAGTTAAATATCTGATGCTAAAAGCATGGTTTTACATTTCAGTATGAAATATACACTTTTTCTGTTGTTGTTCATAGTACCTGTCCATGTGCACTGAGAGGCTTGTCATGAAAGGGTCTCCATTGTGATGGAGGTAGCAGGAGGACCATCTGGTCATCAGAGTTTTGTAATAAGAACAATAATAGTCTGTCCACAACCTTTAGGATTGCCAGCCTTGAGGCGTCCTATATACCCACTCTCCTGTCCATGTTTATCTTTCAGGTGAGACGATGCGGATCGCCTCCTCTGAGTTTGCTGATGATCCATGTTCATCTGTGAAGCGTGGCACCATGGTGAGGGCGGCAAGGGCTTTACTATCAGCTGTAACACGCTTACTCATCCTGGCGGACATGGCAGATGTCATGAGACTTTTATCTCATCTGAAAATCGTACGTATATAGAACTTAACAACTTCCTTTACATGGGTGGCACTCTTGACCATGTGTGTTATAGCCCTGAACTATGTTGGACATAGATCCCTTGGTTACTCTCCCACATGGTATACAACTACATTTTTCTGACAACAAAATTAAACTCAATAATATATCTAAGAATTACTTGGATTGCTTTTCTTCTCTAAAAAACATCAAACAGTTTAAATTTCTGCTTGCTTCTTGGGGCATGCAAGCAGGTACTCTTAGGTTATAGATCTGGGACTCAGTGTACCTGCTTTTACCCTATCTCAGGATTCAGAGCTGTGTTGGTCCATGTGCAAATAAAGCTATGGCCAGCTCTTCTGTGTAGCTGGCCAAATGATCACCTATGCCCCCCTTAGAAAGGTCATGTGTTGAATATATTTTTATCTATCCAACTGTATTCTTCTGAATATATATGGATTTTGAGACCTTTGTGGTGTGGTAATATGTGCACTCCAGCCACATATACTTTGCTTGTCCTGGCTTCTTTTAATTCTTTTAATTTGCTAATGGAAGTGTAATCCTGCACTGGTCACAGGCTTTACTGAAACACAGACTAAGGCAATCTCCTCAGACCTTGACAGCTGGGTCTTTCAGTTCTCCTAGTTACTGAAAACAATTTAATTGCAACCACAAGGATTTAACCCTTTGAACAGATATGCTGAGCACAGTTGCTTTTCCAAGAGATTCCATTTTCCATGTCCTCAGTGGAGTTAGTTCCTGGACAGTTAGCACCAACCTTGGATTTATCTCTGGGTTTCTAGATGATGCAATGGGAAATGCAGGATTTTTGCGGGGGAGTAGGGGTGGCAGGGAACCAATCATTTGCTAGCTTAGCCCTCCAGCCCTGGGATTATAGACTTTCCATGTTCCCTTTCAGCACACCTAATTTTTACTTAGGTCTTTGTCAGTGAAATGAAGTAGGTTGTAAGGAGGAGATAGGTTCCCTAAGAAGAGAATAATAAAGCCTGTTTTCCTCTCACCTTTCTCAAATTTGTTCAGTAGAAGAGATCAAGCAATATCTTAAATCCTAAGTGTTTTCTGTCAAAAAATCTTGGGCAGGGTCTTTACTGGAATTAGCATTAATAAAAAGGCTAAAATTTCCAAGTTACGCATAAACTCCTCAATATTTTGAAAAATCTTAAACCCAAGAACTACAGCCCAATTTCCATTCGTAAACCATAAAGTGAACTGTAGTCCTTGTGGTTTTCATGCAGGTTCCTGAGGAGCCAGGGAATACCAAGCAGAACCTGTTTTGGGTTCTCTTTCTTAGATTCTTCTCAGAGAATAGACCTTCAAAAGGCATAGATGGCTCTTAACAAACTGGATGGGGTGAATGAAGAGACACTTTACCTACTTCAGAAAATATTGAGGGGCAGTGGGTATTATAATTAGCCATGTGGCCACTGGAGTCAATCTAACTGGTCTTCATTTTGGTTTGGGTCCACTTGCCAGCTGTGTTGTAACCCAGCACATAACCTCCTTACGTCTCAGATATCTCATCTGTTAAACGGGGCTAATGGTAGAGCAGCCTTCAGGTTGTGAAGAGATTTGAATGGGGGAAATTCCTAGGAAGCACTTATCACAGAGTCTGGTACAAAGTCAGTATTTGGGAAGTGGAGGCTGTGTATGGACTGGAACTACTTATAGTACCGGCTGTCATTCTTCTAGCCCCACTTCTGATACATGCATCTGTTAGGCTACAAATAATTTCATTTTCAAGTGTGTGGGAGAAAAAGTTTCGTTTTTACCTTACAGCCTATACAGTCTTCCAAGTCCATTTCCACCAGAAAGATAGTTTTCCTTTACCCTAGGGCAGAGGGTAAAGGAAAAGAATTAATATTGTGTCCCATGTGTCATTATTGGTCATGCTTTGGAAGATCCTTTTCAACAATCATTGGAGAGATAAAGGGTTAAATATTTTCCCCGATCTGTCCCCAGAAGGAAAGTGTTCCTTAAATCTGAGGCTGTGATACCATGCGTGCACTAGTTGCTGCCTGAAGACCTGCTCTACCCACCTGTTTGACCAGTGCTGACTGCTGATAGTATCACAGCAGCTTGTAATGTAGAGTCAATTGCATTCTCTTCTCCACACAGCAGATTAAGGGAAGCTTAAAAAAAGGATTTAGCACAAAATCATGCAAAGGTCAACCCAGCAATATTAAGTAGTCCTGTCAGACTGTCAGTAGTAAAATTAAAAATGATTGTAGACTAAATAATACATTTGTTCTACTTAGACTACAGCCTCTGTAGCAAACAGCAGTGGTAGAATATTGCTATCTTGTGGCCAAAGTGAGGAACTGCAGTTTCTGTTGCCATCACTGCATTATGTGGGTTGTGGCCTCTGTCACTCTTTGGGTTCAGATCAGCCTGGGTTTCATCTCATGGAGTCCTGCCTCCTAAAGATATTGTGTCAGCGAAATTATTATAAATGAACATAGTGCACAGTTCTGCTTAGTATCATGCCATTTCTTTTCTGTATAAGCATACCCACTCATAAAGTGTTGTAAGCATCTATTTGTTTTTTGACTTAGGATGAAGAACATGTCATATATCTTTACATGTTTTGATGAAGCATGTTAGAAACTATCAAATGAACCATTGTTAAAGATTTTCCCAGTAAACAGTGATTTCCTTTACCATAAGGATGGTAAAACATAGATGATGGGGAAAAGAGAAACAGTGCTTTAAGGGTCGTGACTTTGATTTTTCTGTTAGTTTAAATTGAGAAATGTCCTAAGAGTCATACAGCTTCCTGCCATGTCAACTGCTATGTCACTATTTTACCTTTAATCATTACACACAGTATTTCATTTTTTTAGTCTTCTAGGCCATATGCCAAATTTTTATTAAGTGCTCTTTCTAGATATTGATTATTCACATATCTGAGTAACTTACAGGAACATATGTGAAATTTATTTTTTATCATAAATGTACATCCATATTTACCCATCAACAGTTCACCAAGCAGATGGAGAATAGTCAATTTATTTTTCTGTAACACCAATCTTCACCCTGTGCCCCACACCCCAATATGTCATTATTGGCAAATTGAGTAATTGAGCAAATGTCACTCAGCCTCCAAAAAATGAGTAAAGTATTAGGGTTTCTACTCAAGTTATGTGGTTTTACAGTTTATAGGTCTTTACATTCTGCCCTTGTACAGTTATATTTGGAAACCTAAATTCATGTGGCTACTGAGGCTTTCTTCTTATTTAACAAGAGAGATGTTAGTTGCCTATAGGATGCTCTTATTCTATCATATAAGCATTGTTTGTGCTTTAATATTGAATACTCCTATAGTATGTTATATTAGAGCTTCATATGACTTCAAAATGTTTTTGCTACAGCTCTTGTTGTTTCAAATTCAGAAGGAGAGTGATGAAACAGTAGGTGACATAAAGTTCCAAAGCCACACAGGGCTTTGACAGGTAGCTTGACATACAGTTCCTGCTTTAGTAATCTTTTGAGTCACTGACCAAAATACCTGACAAGAACAACTTGAAGAGTAAAGGTTTATTTTGGCTTACAATTTTAGAGATTCAGTCCATGGTCAACTGACTCTATAGCTCTGAGTCCAAGGTGAGGCAGAACATCATAGTGGAAGGGCATGGAGGAGGAGAGCAGCTCAGGACATGGCAGCCGGGAAGGCAAGGGAGAACTCTGTTCAGCAAGGACAAAATATAAACCCAAAAGGCAAACCCTCAATGATGTACGTCATCCAGTTACACCAGATCTGCATACACTTACTGCCCAGTTAATCCATATCATTGGATTAATCCACCAATTAGGTTACACCTCTCAGGCTAACCATTTTACCATTGATCTTTCTTTCATTGTCTCACTTTTGGGGAATAACATATTTGTAAACCCCAACTATAGTTCCCCCACACATGGGGATTTGATGTTCTTGAGAAAACCTCATATAATCTTTTGTACATCAGACACTATTAAAATACTGAATTATAATCATGTTCATTGCTGAAGTTCCTGGTGGTGAGTGGTTCCCTAGCCAGACACCTGGTATATCCCACAATCAGTTGGCATTGTCAGTGTGTTAGGGTGATATGTGCCACTTCACAATTTTAATGAAATCCTGCATTTCAATCAGTGATCATGAAGAGGGATGTTTATTTTCCCTAGACACTGAATTAATGTAATCAGATTATATTGTCAAACATTAGTATGAGTGATAGCATTACATATGAACACATCAAGACATATATATGCCAAAGAAAATAATCACTTTTTTTTCTGTCCTCAAGCTAGGCTCTGGAATAATGACATTCTTTATTATCAGAGAATTTCTCTCTAGAAAATATAATAACAAAATATAATGTAATAACCACTTAATCAATGTCTTGAAAGAGTCAGATTTGATTAGTGGCTATGAAAGGCCCAGTCAAATTCTGCTGCCCCATTGTTTGGGGTCCTTGATGATACAGGCTAATCTTAACATTACCAGTGCTTTTTTATGATGTTAGTATCAAATAGTCTTGCATATAGCCCCAGTAACTTACTATTTCTCAATAGTCTGTCATTTATTCCTAATGCTAGACTGTGGCTTTTTTTTGCCTGAAGAACGATTTGTATAAAATAGCCTTGCTCTATTATAAATGTAAAAAATTATGACCCTAGTTTTTTTAGCATATTGTTTCTGTCACAGATATCAAGGTATGAACTTTATGCACCTAAACTATTTTTCAAGAAATACTCATTGGGTACTTGGTATATGTGAAACACTGTGATGAGATGTACTTAAAGATGACTTGGCTCTTGCCTTCTAAACCATATGGGGTAGTGGAAGAGACATTAAGAAAGAGTATAATAGGAAAGATAGTAGAATGAATCAGACATAACTTTCCTGTGTTCATATATGAACATATGACCAGTAACTCCACATCATATACAACCACAAAAAGGGAAGTTATACTACATGTGTGTATGACTTGTCCAAATACATTCTACTGTCATGTATAACTGAAAAGAACAAATAAAAATTTTTTAAAAATGGGAATAAAAAGGAGTATAATGCATGTTGGAGATATTTGAACATTGCTGTAATCTCACTCAGAAGACAAATATAGTTAGGATGCTTTCTTTTGTACATAATAGAAAAAACTAACTCAACCTGATTTTTTAAAAGGGCAAATATTTGCTCACCAAACTAAGAATCCAGAGGTAATAGTTCCCTGTGAGTCTTGATCAAGATTTAAAGATGTGACAGAAAAACTGGGCACTGTGGCAAATGCCTGAAATCCCAGTAGTTTAGGAGGCCGAGGCAGGAGGACCACAAGTTCAAAGCCAGCCTCAGAACTTAGCGAGGCCCTAAGCAATTCAGCAAGACCTTATCTCAAAATTTAAAAAAATAGTAATGATAAAAGGGTTGGACACGTGGCTCAATGGTTAAATACCCCTGGGTTCAATCTCTAGTACCAAAAAAAAAAAAAAAAAAGTGGTAAAGATCAGTTTTCTCTCTCCTTTTCCTTGCTGAAGGTGCTACTCTTGGTAGGTCCTGTGATCTAAAGCTGGTTGCCAGCCATTCTCAAAGTTCTACGCTCCTGGATTAAAGACAATATGAAAAAGGAGATTTTCTTTCCTTGTAACTCAAACCAAAGTTCCACACTATTTTTAGGCTTGATTGGCCTCTGAATCATGTGCATATGCAGGTTATTTATTTAGAAAAAACATGGCACATGCTGACTATTTACCTTAGAGTTTAGCCTCCCCAGGAACCCCAACCTGGAAATGGAGTCAGCTCCACCAAATTATATTGTCGGGCAATTCAGGAGGTATGATGTGACTAGAAGGAGGAAGCTTCAAGACTGGGTCTCACTGAACTCAGTGGAATCTGTCTTTCCCTTGTGCATAGTCTTAAGTCTAAGCCTGAAACTGGAGCCTGATGATTAGGGGTGTCTGGAAAGCCTGATGATAGGGTACCCATCAAAAGAGTTGGGGGTACATGATCATGTCCAATAATGAGAGTGAAGCCACACAGTTACTTGAACAGGGAGCTTCAACATAAGTAAAGAATTTTTAAGTCTAATAACAGAATGGAATAACAAGAGATTGGCTATTAAAAAGTAGAGTCCTCTATGCAATGTAGGAATGTCAGATAGGAGGACCAGCACTAACTCTGGGGCTGAGATAGAGCACTCTTGAGAAGACCTACACCTATGGGGCTGAGAGACAGATGTTGGAATGCATGGCTCTGGGTCACTTGATGATACAGAACTCACTAAGGTGGCACCCAGGCAAGGAGAACTTTCCCAAAGCAGCCCTTTAGGGTTATGAGGAAAGCTGCTCACAGACACTTGTCTCAGTGAAAGCACTCTGCTGTGGAATTGCCCAAGTGCTTGAGAAGCTGTCCCTGCTGCAGGAGCATTGAAACACAGAGGGAAGAAGGCAAGAGGCACCAAGATTGGATGGAGAGATCCAACTTGTGGAGGGCCTCTGTGTGTTAAGGGCAACCACTGAGTAGCGCTAAGCTTTAGAATCAGATTGTGATTCAGATAAATAATGTTGTTCAGTGTGGAAGAGGTGTGATCCCAGGTTAAGATATCCTGGCTAATGAATGATGAAAACTGAGCTAAAGAAATAGTGGTGCATGCTGTGACAAAGAGGCCAGTTTTAGAGATGGTAAGAAATAGTGATAAAAACGTGAAAGCTGATTGGATAGGGCAAAGTTCTTAGTGAGTCTTCATAATCAGCAAATCTGTATAATCCAAACCTGAAGTTCGTCAGCTTTTTAAACCCAACCTTTCCAGGAAATTGATGCAACACAGCCCAGGAGGCAAAAGTAGGAGCTCTAGAGCAAACTACCTGGGCTTCAAGCCAGGTACCTCACTTAGCTGTGAGGTCTCTGGCAGTTTGAGTCAGTCACACTCCCATCTCAGTCTTTGCACTGAGAAGTGGGACTAAGGGAAGCATCAAAGAGCTGCTTTGGGAGACTATAGTAGATTTATGTAAACCACTTTTAACAATGTCTGCTCCATCATAAACACTTGATGACTCTAGCTGTTGTCATTTTTCTTGTACAAACTGAAAGTAACTTTGGAAATATATCACCAACTCTATTATTTTTATGCACTTTAAGAATAATGAATATAGCATTCCATCATGCTTGTTTTCTGATGAAATTGTTTTACTCTTCATTTGTTAACAAGAAAAAATTTAATCAAGAAGACTAACTTATATTTAGGAGGCAAAAAAAAAAAAGTTTGATAATACTGAAGTATTAATGATTAAACTACAGTGTAGGACTAAATAAGTACCATAGTCACCTGTAAGGTCTTATGTTCATGCATTCATTCCTTTGGTCAATTCCTATATCCAAGATAGATATTTTAAAATTTATTTGTGTAACCAGACCCTAACAAGAGAATTATCTGTGATTTATTAAATAGTTTCACCATTTGTCATTTAAAATTCAATCAACTGCATATCAACAGGAGAACTCTGGAATGAGGTCAGTTTGTTCCAATAGAAGTGATGATCATAGCATCCGTGATTTGAAGTACTGGTGTGGGCATTGACTGTCTGCTAGGGAGGCTCACATGGTGCAGGAAGGGAGGGATCTGACTGCTCAGCTCAGCACTGTCCCTGTACCTGTATGTCTGCCTGCCTGTTGGGAGGTGCTTCATATGTATTTAATGAAAAATGAATTATCAGAATACTTTCTTTTATATTAAAGTAAGTGCCGTTTCAATGAGGAAAATTAAAAACTGATTTCCAAGATTCTGCACAGGAAATCTGACACAGCTGTAGATCAAATACTAGTGTTAAGGAGGCATATTTGCTTCAGAATTGGAGAGGGAGGCTCTTTTCAACAAGCCACTGAGAAGACATTTAGTAATTTTAAGTGATGAACTTTGAAAATAATATGTGAATACACTAATTAAACAACTAACTTAATATCTTTTCTAGAACTTTCGGTCTTTTCAGCTTCGTTTATGCACTGGCTCAAAATACAAAGGACAGGAATGTTTGGCTCGACAGTGTTCTTACTTCAGTGTTCATACACACAGACTGCTGTGTGGGACACGAATGGGTTCTGTAAAGCCCAAGATCATCAGAGCACTTTTAATGGGGGTGGTATTTCAGCTGCCTCTCAAGTGTAACTTAATGTCTACTTGCTGGAAACCATTTCAATCCAAAACCAAGTGTCTCCGTTTCAGAGGGCTTTGCCACTGACACCATCATGCTTCCTGGAGCTAGTGTGAACAGACTGCCACCTATGTCCTGCCTGCAGCTTTCTTTTCACCCCTCTGAGTCTTCTGCCATCTACAGATATTCCAGAATACAACAAAGCCTTGTTTGTTCCCATGACCAAAGTACATGATAAGAACAACTTAGAGGAAAGAAAAGTTTATTTAGGGCTCATGGTTTCAGAGATCTCAGTCCATGGTTTGCTGATTATTCTGGGCCTGAGGTGAGGCAGAACATCATGAACATCGTGGCGGAAGGACATGGAAGAGGAAAGCCACTTGACTCATGGGAACTGGGAAGGAGAGAGAGAGAGAGAAAGAGAGAGAGAGAGGAGGCAGACAGACATATGTGTAAGAAGCCAGGGGGACAAGATATAATATCAAGGGCACACCCCTAGTAATCTACTTCCTTTAACCATAACCTACCATCTTTTTACCCACCAATATTCCATTAAAAGTATTAATAAATCAAATGAATTCATCCACTGACCATGTTACAGCTATCAAAATATAATCATTTCATCTCTGAAGATTCCTACATTATTGTTCATGTGAGCTTATTGAACTTATCACCTCATATCCAAACCATTACAAGCTCCCTTCAGAATCTGAGTCCAAATCCAGGCTGATGTGACCCCACAACCCTCCTCACAGAAACAGATTTATATTCTTCATGTTGGGCCATAGACCTGTATGTTTTGGATAAAGTATCTATGTATTTTCTTCTTTATAACAATAACTCTTTGCTCAACAGGCATCCCTGAACTCCTGAACAGCCAGTTAATATTTGAGAGCAACAGCCATCCAGAAAGAACCAAAGCTCATTGGCTGCATTCAAAAATTATAACTTGATGTGTAGATTAATTTTTAATTATCAAAAGTACCTGCTTACTGCCCTTCTTTTTTGTTCATCCATCCATCCATCCTTCTATCCATCTATCCATCCATCTTTATTTCTCATCTATTTACTACTAATTAGGGTAACCATAATCCAGACTTTGTTCCCATTTCCTGCATTTCTATTGAACCTTGTACATATTCTGACCATGATTCGCTATAAGAACTTTTCACCAGGTGAGCTCTCAAATGCTTCTAGACCCAAACTCTGAATAAGAATATGAATACTTTTCCACAGACAGATACCATCATTGATGTTTCTTTTCAAAAGCATTTCACTGAACTATAAATTTTATAATTATTATAAATGCACACTGGAATCTATATTCTTCAGAAAAAGCCAAACAGAAAATAAATTGTGTGTAACACAGCAACATAAATATTCAAAATTGGTCTGATTAACAAATGGAATAAAGCACATATATTTGTGCACACACACAAATCCAAGATTTAGCTCCCTCTGAGATAATTATTTTGTTCTTCCCTGGAACCATTTTTATGTCCTGAGAAAAGATTTACATCTCAAATAAGCAGCAGGAACAAGTTAACTGCCAAGAGACTCCTCTCAATGATGCTGTTGATGGCCAAGTTAAGATGATTATGAATCTATTAGGATCTATTAGGAAGTAAGTCACCACTAATATGTTGTTCTCAAGATTTGAAGTATGAGATTCTTATTAAGTTATGAAAGTGTTTTAAATAGGCCATATAGGCCATTCTGTATCATAAAATATAATTTGATACACATAACCAAAAAAAAAATAAATCTCTAATACACAATAGTCCCCTTCTCAGCTGTACTTTCCTTATTTTCCTTGAGCATTATTAGGACTTGGAAATGACTAAAACTAAGGAGCTACATCATAATTTTATATTTTTAATATTAGGAAGAAAATAATGTAGAATTTCCATGTAAAATGAGAATAAAAACTTAATATTAGATATAGTTTAAATTCACACCCCCCACACACCATTGTTCTTCCCTTTCTTGTGGTAGCCTATTTGGCAAATTGAGTGGTATTATCACATGTACGGGATAAAAAGAGTTGCTGATATTCATTATCACTCATTTATAGACACTCTTCCTTCACATTAGGACACTTGGTAAGGAAGGGAAGAGCCACTTTTATGATTGTGTCAAGCCTAAACAAAGCAGCAGCTCCAAAGTTAAGGCTTAAGTTAATGTATGAGTTTTCTCAGCTGTTTTAATACTCATCTGTATTTCCAAATTGACAAAAGATGAACTGTTTATGCTGTTTTTTGATTTGCCCCAAATTACAGGAGCCTATGTGAATTCTACCCCTATGTGAATACTCCCTGCATTCTCATTTCTCTTTCCAAGCTGCTGTCTCTCCTTTTCCCTCTGGTGCCTGCATGAGTTGTGTCTCTCTACCAGTCTCCCTTCATGTTTAAGAACATTCTAGTTTGCAAAAAAAAAAAAAAAAAAAAAAAAAGCATCTGTCTTGTGCTTTATTCATTCAGGACTGTGTTCTCAGTTGTTTCCCCTGATAAAATTATTTCTACAAAAATGCTACCTGACTGACAATGCGTTTACCACAGTGTCTTAATTTTCATTCTAATTGAGTCCATTGGTATCATAATAACCAGGGGGTTTATGAATTATGGAAAATTTTACACCATATCAAAGTTAAGATCATTTTGGAGGGCACGACACTTCAGTACCTCTCAAATACTCAAATCATTTACATTTTGGTGGAATTCGTAATTCAGGTCCACTACCACTCTTGAACATTCAGTAAGACAGTTTGGAGGAATTTGGAAGCATGGCATCTCATTAGTACTGTGTGCTTTCTGTCATTCCGTCCACTCCCTGTTCGTTATGGGCTTCTTCAGGCGGCAACTGAACTTCAAATCCACTTGTTTCCAGTGGCATGGTATTTCCCCTTTCTATCACATGGCTGATACACTCAGCTTAAAATTACAGTCCCTTTTGCTTTGGATTTATAAGTGTTGCCAGGATTGGCTGAAGATTTCATTTGTCCCAAGTTTTCAGCAGCCCTGGAATTTATTACAGCTTTGCAGAGCCATTTTCTCCCCTGACCATTCAAAATTTGTTTCAACATTCGTATTTTTTCTTAAATATATTTTACTTTTTATTCTACTTCAGATCAGAAGTCTATATTCCTTATCAAAATTATTATTTAATAAAATACAATAAATATAGCATTTTTTATGCTTTAAAGTTTCAGGAATTATTGTCCTTTACATATAAAACATTCCATAAATCTCAAGTTTTTAATCAGACTGTAAGTGATTATTTGAGGTGTTCTCCTATTATTTTATTTAAAAGTTAATACCTATACTTTTTTTTTCACAAACTACCATTTATAACACATTTAATATTCTTTGAATACTATGCACTTATAAATACTTTATTTTTTATCATTTTAGGTAGAGGAGGCTCTGGAAGCTGTCAAAAATGCTACAAATGAACAAGACCTTGCAAACCGCTTTAAAGAGTTTGGGAAAGAAATGGTGAAACTTAACTATGTAGCAGCAAGAAGACAACAGGTGGGAAAGATTTTGGAAATGCTAGGGGAGAAAATGGGTGAGTTTTCATAACCTTGTAGTTTTATAGGCCTGAAAATGGATCAGTTACAACTCATTGAAATCAAAGGCCCTAAGAATCTGGAATCACAAAGACTGCTTCCTGCTGGGGCAGGTGGGATACCACCTTGCCCCACCCCCTAGATTCTCTGGCCCCTGCCTATAGGTTTCTACTGAGGAGAACTACTCTGCCAGCTCCAACCTACTCTAACCTCTGTCTGCATTTTAACATATGTATAATAATACTGTGCATACGAACATGCATATTGTATTCTGGTTTTTCATGTATTTATTTTCAATTTGTCTTGATAATTCTAGATACCAAATAAAATGTGCTTGTTTAAAGGTTATTCTGATTCACAAAAGAGAACATGTGATTCTTGCAAGGTCATATATCTAACATGTAGCAGATGAGCAAATTTTGGTAGAGAACCCTAGGAATTCAAATACCCTTTACTGATGTTTTAAATTTGGAAAAACCTTCTCCAGGGATACTCAGCTGGCAGTCTTGCATGGCTCTCAGAGAGCAGCACTGCCCTTAACATTTCCCAAAATGATGCATTTTCTTGACAGTACTCTATAAAGATGAAAGTAGAGACTCCCCAATGGTATTATTTTAACACTCAAATTTACTTTGGCTTATTATTTTCTACTGTCTAAACTCAATAATTGAGCTGCTGTTAGAGGTGATTAAAAAAAAAAAAAGCCTCGTTCTATTCTGAAAATGATAATGAAGTGGCATTGATCCACTAACCAAAAATCAGAAGATTGGTTTCCATGTTTGTAATTATGATTGAATATAAAGCAGGCATAATCTGAGAAGACTGAAGTTTAGCTTTTCCATCTGCTGATAACTATGGTCCATTCAATCTGCTTACTCCATTAGTGATCCAGTTTTTGCCGTCTTTCAGCAAGATTTATTGAATACCTCTTATAGAGCCAGATGCTGTGCTAATGACTGAAGAGCCAGTGAACAAGATAGACACAGGGCTATCATTGGAGATTCAGTATAGGAAGAAAATGTGCTCAAACAAGTCAGTATGTTAAAATGTGATCAGTGTTAATGATGAGAAAGATATAAGACTTAGTAGAAACAGACAGAAGTGGACATAGCTTAGTGAGTTGTTAGGAGAGTCAGTTTTCAGAGAACATACCAGATAAGTAGAGCCCTGCCACAGGAAGAGAAGATGGTTTTTTAAATTCAGTGTGTTTGTCTGTGAATCCAAGTTCTGGTGTGTATGCTACCATGCAAACTTCATGCAAGATTCATGTTTTGCCCACACAGGAACTGAAAGACCCTCACTGTAGGGATGAGATGGCAGCTGCCCGGGGAGCTTTGAAGAAGAATGCTACAATGCTGTACACGGCCTCCCAAGCCTTTCTCCGCCACCCAGATGTTGCTGCCACAAGAGCCAACAGAGATTATGTGTTCAAACAAGTCCAGGAGGCCATTGCTGGCATCTCCAATGCTGCTCAAGCTACCTCGCCCACTGACGAAGCCAAAGGCCACACGGGTATTGGCGAGCTGGCTGCAGCTCTGAATGAGTTTGATGTAAGCATCTGGGTTGGGTAATGTGTACAGAAGATGTGCATTTATAGTGAAACATAAAATGTATTGGAGGTGAATTGACACTACAATAGTATATGTTGATTTTCCTTTCTTCAAAGGTTTTTGACATTATGATAAACTACACAATGCATTCCTGTTATTAGGAGCCTAAACTATTGTAGAGCCTAATTCACTTGTCTTTAAAGAAACTAACAACTGTAACTTTGTTTAAGAGGGCCTAATCCTTTTCAGGTAAAAGGGATACCCATCAAGCAATCATTCAGGTGGTCATCTTTATTATTATTAAAGGGACACATGTTATAGGCAGTCTAGGTATAGATTGTATTTGTCTTGTACTGGTGAAAAACTACCCTCACCACCGGGTATGGTGGTGCATGCCTGTAATCCCAACAGTTTAAGAGGTTGAGGCAGGAGGATCGCAAGTTCCAAGCCAGCCTCAGCAACTTAGTGAGGCCCTAAACAACTTAGTGAAACTCTGTCTCAAAATAAAAAATGTAGAAAGGGCTGGGGGTGTGGCCTAGTGGTTAAACCCTCTTGGGTTCAATCTCTGGTACAAAAAAACAAAACAAAACAGAACAGAAAGCCAGCCCTCACTTTCTTCATTTGAAACCAGTGACAAACTCACAGTGATCCTACAGAGGAATCTGGTTTTCCTCAGAAGAGCCTGTGCCAATCCCATGAAAGACCTGCCTTCTCTACCTGTTACCTTTGGCTATGGCCTCAATGAGGGCCATGGTAAGAGAGAAGCTTGCTGGGGCATCTTTAAGGCATGTGAGTGGGTGAGGTTGCATATCCTCAGCAGCCAACATGATAGCCCTCACTTGCCCAGATCCAGGTAGGCACCTACCTGTGAATTCACTTATTTTCTGATCAGTTCCAATGTATAAGTTGAGAGAGTTACACTGATTTATAAATTAGCAGTATCTACTCTCAAGGGTATATTTTTCTGCTGGCGAGATGAGGGAAGTAAAATGTATGGAGCATCATTTAAGTAATGGAACAGAATTCATAGAAGAAAAAAATAGGTTACTCAATAGCTGTAGAGAAAGCTGATGAGCTTGCTTTTGGATATTGGATCTTGCTTTTGGATATTGGATATGAGCTTGCTTTTGGATATTGGATTTGGATATTGGATATGAATTTTTGGTGGTAAATAACTAATTGGCAGCTAGAAAAGAGGATCCAGAGTAGGCAAAAAAGTGATTGCTCAAGGCATGGAGAAGGATGGTATAATTGAGGAATAATTGTAACACTTTATATTCAGACAGTTCTTTGCAGCTTTCATAGAGATCTCTTCTCTTATTTTGTCAGTGTGTGTGTGTGTCTGTCTGTCTGACTGTCTCAGACCATATACTGTTTTCTGAGGTTTTTTAAGGATTAAATACAACGAGTTTAAAGCATTTATCACATAAATCAGGAATTAATGTTAGGTAATTACCTTCACAATGTTTCAGCAGAGAGTTGTCAATCCATGAAAAATAGTAAGAAAGTTTAAAATAATGTTTATTTTTGTATAGAATAAACACAAAGGAGGGTAGATTTCCATAATGTAAAACAGAATGAGAAAAAAGATCTAGTGACAAAATTAATACTAAAAATTTTCTGTTGGCTTTATTAGTTATTTTAATTTCCTTATATATATTAGAAATAATTTTAATATAGATGAGAGAAGGACCTAAAAAAGAAAAGCATATTATTTTCCTAATGGGTAGGTTTTACTCTTTGCTAAATAATACTGTGATCCAGGATAGGAAAACTGTTGTTCTTATCAATCTTTAAAATGTTTTCAGGCAATGATTTTTTAAAAAGAGCTCTTTTATACTCAATAAAGTGATGATAAAATATTTTCTGGAGTGAAAAATGAATGAGTCAATATTTTAAAGAATAAATGATCAGATCATGCACTCAGAGATTAAGACATAATACTACTACATTTTTTACTATATTATTTTTAAAATATGCATTAGAAGAAAAAATGATTTAACCATCAAATGATATGAAATCATAATCTGAAAAGCAAAATTATTGTATAAAATAAATTATTTTAAAAATTAAGTTAAGGATGAATAAATTATTTAGTTATATTTTGGCACAATTGCATTATTATTGTTATAATTTCTTTTAAATTGAATTGTAAACAGTAAAGCCTAAAGGGGTGATAGTTACAGAAAGGAAGGGTAGCCAGACCTTACACTGCTGCCACCTTCTGTCCAAGAGGGTGATGACTCTAGCTCCCAGTTTCCTCTTTGATTCTAAACCATTTTCATTAATGGTCTTTTTACCCACAGTGAATTTAACACTATGGTATTGCAAAAGGCTCTAGACTACTAAAATCGAATTTGAGGACATCTGGGGAAAATCTGCTAGCCAACTATGTTGACATCTTGACTTTTAATAGTTTTTATTTTGTATTATTTAGTTTGTATTACAGTTATTACAAAGATACCTTTTCATCTTGGACAAAGAAGACTTCAGGAAGTTAGCACATGAATGTAACTATCAAACTAATCATATTTGATTTTATGTTATAGATGAACTAATTTCATTATTATAGTATTAATAATATATATTAAGAGGCAGTTATATATTAAGTATATTAATTTAATACTTTATTATTAAATATATATAGGTTCTCAAGCTATATGAATTATATAAAGCATTTTCTCATATTTACACTTATTTTTCAAATATTAACAAAAATCAGCATGTGTCCCTGTCTCAATTTTAATTCAGAGACAGTAATTCCTTTTGATGTAATTTTCCTAACAATTATCATTTAGCAAATGCAATATGGTTTCAGTATTTACTCAAAATATTATTGTATTTATAAAATACATGCTAATTAACCAGTTGTAGATTTCTCAGCATGTCTGATATCAGCAAACCTAGATTCCTTAATGTTTGAAATTCTCTCACTAAAAATAATATACCACTTCTCCTTACTTTATGGGAAAACTATAAATTTCTTTTCTACAGTTGCATGATGACTATTTTGGCTTTTTAAAATTTCCCAGGATTGCTAACTTGAAATTGATTTAGAATTCACAGGCATCTGTCTTCAGTCCTTAATGCTATTTTCAGATTGTTAGTTAAGCCTTCTATAACTGCAACAAAACACCTGATATAATTGTCTTCAAAAGAGGAAAGGTTTATTTTGGCTTACAGTTTTGGAGGTTTTGGTCCATGGTCAGTGGATCCTGTTTTTTGAGACCTGTGGTAAGGCAACACATCAGGGCAGGAGCACACAGTAGAGCAAGCTGGTCACCTTATGGGGCCAGGAAGCAAAAAAGGAAAAGCCAGGATCTCAATATCCCCTTCAAGTACATGCTCCTTATGACCAGAAGGCTTCCAACTGGACCCCACCTCTCAAGAGTTTAGCTACACTGCAGTATCATCTTTAGCACTGGAGAATGCTTATCCAGACAATATACAAATATTAAAACCAATTGATATTCTGCTGAGTAAAAACCTCCCACTTCTAGTGACTCACTGTTTCTGTTAATAACCCTTATGAGCATTTGGCTTAACAGCTTCCCAATGTAGTAACAATTATCTAGGTACGATGTCTTTGAGATGCTAAAGTGAAAGTAACTTTAGAAGCATTCAACATCATTGGCATACCCTAAAATTGAGTTTGAAACATACTTCATATTATTAGCTGTGAATGTGTCAAATCTCACTTGTATGGGCAGTTGGATGTGGATGTGTCTTCAAATTGTATATTTGATTAGAGCAAGGTAAAAATTAGTGTTTTACATTCATTTGTCTAAAACCAGAAGATTGATTTCTAACTGGGTAGTTATAATTGTAGCTCAATGCTCGGTGACCTCTCTTCTGGCATTGCTACCCTACCTACATGAATAGTCAATATGGTGATTAATGCAGTGAAAGAATGAGGGGGGATAATGTGTATTTTAGCAATTTGGAATTGTCAAGACAGTCTCTAATGATATAACAGAAAGAATGCTGAGTGATTGCTAATCAATGGAAAAATCGTCCTCTTTGAAATGTGGCAACTTGAGGTGGTTAATTTTACCTCTGAAAGTATCTACTAAGGAATGCTGCACAGATTATTTTTAAAAAGTAATGACTTCTCTGAAGTAAATCATATATATTATAATGTCAATTTTGACTGCCAGGAAATTTTCAAGAGTGGGAGAGGGGAATATTAAAAGCAAGTCTTAGCGAATTTTCTTTTATTCAACAAAGGAGAATATCCTATGTCTTGTTTTTGGAAACTTCTTTTGTAGATAGATGAAGATACTCTAAAAAAATAAATTAAAACCAGTCATGATCATTTCTTTATAAGCAATAACTGTAAAAATAGAAATTGATTTCATGAAGCTATTTTATAATCTAAAACTTACCCTTTTTAAATACATAGTTTTATTTTAAATCAGACAATGAGCAATATCTTACATTTCTCTAACTTTAAACTTTCTACTTATGATTTTGCTTTTCTGCAGCTTTTACTAACTCTGATAATTTGGGAATTTTCTTATTCTTTCATTGTATGCCTATAGAAAAATGTTTTTCTATAATCCAAAAAGAAAAGAAAGCATTGTTACTTGATTTACCATATTCTCATGTTTTCACTTTTTTCTCTCCCTAACAGAGTTCTTTTTAAAAAATGTGTTCTTTTTAGATATATATGACAGTAGAGTGTATTAGGACATATTATAACACATGGAGTATAACCTATTCTAATTAGGATCTCATTTTGTGGTTGTACATGATATGGAATTTCACTGGTCATGGATTTATATATGAACACAGGAAAGTTATGTCTGATTCATTCTACTGTCTTTCCTATTCCAATCCCCCTCCCTACCTGTCATTCCCCTTTGTCTAATCCACTGAACTTGTATTCTACACCCCTTACCCCATTGTGTGTCAGCATCCGCATATCATAGAGAACATTCAACTGTTTGTGTTTGGGACTGGCTTATTTCACTTAGCAAGATAGTCTCCAGATCCATCCATTTATCAGCAAGTGCCATAATTTCATTCTTCTTTATGGCCAAGTAATATTCCATTGTGTATATATATATACCACATTTTCTTTATCCATTCATCTGTCGAAGGGCACCTAGTTTGGTTCCGTTGTTCAGCTATTGTGAATGGAGCTGCTATAAACATTGACGTGTCTGGATCACTATAATATGGTGATTTTAAGTCCTTTGGATACATACTGAGGAGAGGGATAACTGGATCAAATGGTGGTTCTATTCCAAGTTTAATGAGGGATCTTCATACTGCTTTCCAGAGTGGTTGCACCAATTTGCATCCTACCGTAATGTGTGAGTGAACCTTTCTCCCCACATCCTCACCAACATTTATTGTCACTTGTATTCTTGATAATTGCCATTCTGACTAGAGTGACATGAAATTTTAGTGTAGTTTTAATTTGCATTCCCTAATTGTTAGAGATGTTGAACATTTTTTCACATATTTGTTGGCCATTTGTATTTATTCTTCTGTGGAGTGCTTGCTCTTATAAAGTCGATTCTGTCCTTTGCTTCCATGTCTTGGCTGCCCACAGCCTCAGCACCTAACCTTCTCTGATCCCCATACCCTGTGATACTGCCTAGTAGTCTCTGAGGAACCCTTACTCAAGAAATCTGTGTGCTTCTATTTTCTAGTTTTCAAATGCTCAACTTTGGGGGATAGTACACTGTTGTATAGATCATGGCCCCTCTTACTTTGTGTCACTACTGATGTCACCTGCACTGGCTGTTCTCAGTCACAAAGAGCTAAAATGTCATCTCAAGTTCACATAATTTGTCCTTTCTCTTTCTAACTTTTTCCACCTCCTTAGATTGTCTTTCTGTTTTATTTTCTTTAAACTTTTTTTTTCTGCTCCTGATTGAACTGTAATTCTCAGTCATGTGTGTGTCATTCAGCAGGTGACAGAGCTCAGATGGGAGCCTAGGCAGTGATGGGAACTGTATTACAGACTGCTAGGGACAAATCCAGCTGTGGCTGGCAGGAATCAGGGTCCTGAGCCAACTGCAATGATGAGAGGATCGTCCTCTGAGGAGCTGTGTCATGCTACAATAGTCACTGCCCAAAGGTTACCCAACTGGGAGCTCCTCTCTGTAGGCGCAGACATTCACAGTCCAGTTGAAAGGCAGGCTCCGTGGTGGTTCACTTTGCAGCAGGTCATTAGGGAATGTGCCCCTTAAAATGACATGGGGAACAGATTCTGGACTCCTGAGAGTATTCATAACATCAAGCTAGGGTTTAGAGATCTGGGATTGGAAGACAGTTTCAGTAGAGAATTGGAATACTGTATAGGTAAGTCAGGACAGAGACCCTCAGAGTGTGACCTCAGAGATTTGCCAAAGGCATCTGAAGACGCTATAGTTTTTCAAATAGTGAAATAAGCATTTCTTCTGTTGTTACAGGACCAGATGGAAGCTCTGGCCCCTCAAAGAGTCCTGAACCAGAGTTCAGGATGGCTCAGATTCTTAAAAGGCTTTGTTTACTCCCAGTCTCTGCAACCTACAGGGAAGGGTGAACGCCTCTTTGGAAAAGGAACTCTCCACTAAGCATTTTATTTAGTCCTTTTTCCAGTCTGCTCACTTGGTCTTATTTTATTCTTTCTTTTGCTGTGATAGCTCACATAATTATTTATCAGGAGGCTCACCCCAGGCTTGTCTCTTTCGACATCCCATAAAGTCATTCTGCCAAGAGACATCTAGGATCCCCCATGTTAGGTTATGAAGATAACAAGTTTCACTCTAATTAAATTATATTACATTAGAGCGAAGGTGGAGAAAGGAGAGGAAGAGGGCCTTATCAAAGCACCACTCATATACTGATGGGGAACAGGTAAGACAGAACTAAAGTGTTGTAAGGCAGTTAGTAAAATGAAGGACAGATGCATAAAAGCCAGTAAGCAAATCCAGAACCATTTCTCAGGCAAAGCAATCTCACATTCCTAGTTCAGTCACTAAAATACTAGAGCAAGCAGACTTAGGAATTTTCTGCCTGAATTCATGCCACTGTTAACTTATGTACAATTGTTATTATTGTTGTTACAATTGTTATTGTCTGTATGACTTTAATGCTTCTATTAATAGCCCATCAGTAATCATCTCTGCTATATATTCATGAAGGAGTTCCCTTTGAATGGCCACTAGAAGTATAGGAGGACACCGGGAAGTGTTCAGGACTTGGATTCAGGTACCTGGCTACTACTGAGACCTCTCAAATATCCATGTGTGACAAGGGGTTGTTGAGATAACATCTCTAAGCCTTAAATTTTGGTATAAGATTTAGCCACAGGATAGCTAAGACCATTATTGAAAGTGTACACAGCACCAGATCAGATATTACAATGAAGTTATGTAAGGTATAAAGGTAAAAACGCTTAGTAAGCAGCTCTAGTTACTGCAGTAACTAATGGCAGTTGTACCAACTTACAATTAGCTGCTCTCGATTAAAAGGGTAAAATCAACAGGCCTTGAGGGTTGAGCTTTTTATTTTCATATATTGTTAAGAGAAGACCAAAACTGTTTATAATTCCTATTATGAAATCTTTAGAATTTCTTTTACTTTGTGAGAAATTTTATTTTTTTATTTTTTACATGATATATCTTGCTTGCATTGGTAGTGTTCCCCCTTATTTCACTTACATACCCATCAGAATTATGAAATGCCTAGATATTTATGCAGATACCATTTATTTTGAAAATTCTTTAACCCAATTCTGCATCTAAGATTTTTCTAATTAGCTTAATTGAGCTCCCATAACATCCAGATCATGTTCATTTTACTTCTTTAAAAATTTTTTAGGTTCACATTTTTTAAAAAGTAGAGAGAGAACATTCCATCTGATAGGGCAGAGTATCAATAACTGGGGGATAATGGGACCCAGCGATTCTCAGCTGTTCACCATGGCTTCTGAATCTGCCTGTTCTTTCTCAACTCTGACCAACTGAACTCATCATAACTGTCTTTTCTGGTCCTTTATAGCTAGAAACAAGCAATGGTGTTATAGCATTCTTTATCATACACTGCCATCTGGTGGCCAAACAGAACATTGAGAAACACTCCAGTGGATTCCTTTATACTTACCAACACATAGCATGGTTTTATATAAATATATACTGTGAGGCCCACATCCCAAAGATAAAATAAATATATCAATAAATATATCATGCAGTCATCCTTCAGGAAATATTTAGTCTGCTTATTTCAACTATACACAATGTTATGCGATGCAAGTCCTGTTCCTCCTTATTTGGAAAAGTTTTAAACTGTAGGACAGTTGCAAAGATGGATGCAGATGCAGGTGAGTTTGAAAGAAGAGAAGCACAGGAAGGGTGGAGAGTTCAGGGCATTTCTGCTGGGTAGCAGTGGAGCCAGGTAAATCAGTACCTGCTACAATACTCTTCTCTGTCTTCTAATCATACTACTTCCCTCGTCATGATCCATTTATTCAGTATCATCACTTTATTGTCCAGAAATTGTATTCTCAGTTATTGAAAACTCTCACCTTGCTTCTACAGTTTCATTTTTCTAAGGTTTTATAAACCTAGAAGTATTTGCCAATGGAATCATTTACCTTTCTATACAGTTTTTAAATAATTGCTCCAAGGAAATAATCCCAGGACAATTTAATTTTTTCTTACAAATTTCAATTGGTAAGTATGGAGCTATGAAAATTGTTCAGCAAATGACAGAATGAGACTTGAAACAATGTTTTTTTATAATTGTAGTTTACATCGTTATTTGTTTACTTCCCTATCAATGTTTAATCCAAATTATAATATTTTCAGTCTTATGTTATTTCTTTTAAGAGAGAAAACGAAGAATCTATATTTTCCCAGTATGATTAATTTTCTCTTTTAAGAATATTGACAGATTTATTTTAGATCTGAGTTCACATTTATTTAAAATAATTGGCACTAAATAGTACCGTGAATACTGACGTAGTTGATTGTCATATTCAAAATTGGCAATATGAGATCATCGGTAGAATTTTTATTGTCATTGTTTTATTATCTATACTTTAAAATTTGGGAATAAAATTAATTCTTTTGTCTAATGAACTATTCACAGAGAAACATGTAGTTTATTTAAACTGTTTAATTCTGTAGACTTACTTTCCTTTGTGATTTTTTATGTTAGTAATGATGCTCTTTACTTAGCTCTCCAGGGTTATTCCTTCTTCTTACTTGCTTCCTATGGCACATTACTGTGGATATGATAGGTATCTATTTAAATACTCTAAGGTTTAGTTTGATGCAGTGGAGAAGTAAACACACAGACACACACACACACCCCTCCTGCCTTTCTCTCTAAAAATGCTCATTTAAATTCTTCTACAGCTAAACTCTTTAACATAGTCCCCGAAATTCTTTTACAGCAGCACATTATGACAACATTCCAACAGCCTATTGAGTGTCCCTTTCCTTTCTCCTAATGTTCTCTGATATTCTGCTTCTTTCTGATTGCATAAGTTGAAGTAAAGCAGTAGAGAAATTGTCCCACACAGATGCATGTTTGATTGGCAGGAACCCCAAATGACTGACAATATGACTAATCGAGTGTGGGCCTTCCTGGTTACTATGGTCATTCTAGTGGACACTGGAACAGCATAGTGTAGGGCAAAGAACAAGCTTCTATTTGAATCTTACCATGTAACTCATTCCCTCTGGGCTTGTGTTTCTTCATCTATAAAATAGAGTAATAACACTGGTTCCTTAAGATCATGATAATTTTATGAGATGGATGTTCATGTGTGTCTAAGTTACAGTTGCCACTCATAACTTCTAGCTGTCTTTCTCTCTGGCTTCTCCTGATAGGTAGACATCCTTCATCCAAATTCAGTGTTGAAATTATTCTCTAGAAAAGCCTTAGGGAGCAGGCTTTTCATAACATTCCTGATTGAAATGTTAACCAATTTCATCCCATTTGTGGTGTCATTTATGTTCCTTCTGTCTCTGAACTAACATACTTGAATACACTTCTTAGTTATATTAAATGGGAAAAAGCAACTTTCCATTACAGATACAAACACGTATCTAGAAACATTCCTTTTTTTCTTTTTTGTACCAGGGATTGAACTCAGGGACACTGAGTTTTGTATTTTATTTAGAGACTATTTTGTATTTTATTTAGAGACAGGGTCTCACTGAGTTGCTTAGAGCCTTGTTTTTTGCTGAGACTGGCTTTGGACTCACAATCCTCCTCTCTCAGCCTGTTGAGCCACTGGGATTACAGGCGTGCACTACCGGGCCCTGCTTCTAGAAGCATTCTTGAACCCCAGGAATATGTATGTTTCTCCGTTGTGTCTATTTGGGAATTCTCACTGATTCACCAGCTTTTGGTACAGTGAAAGTAACCATTAATTTCATGTTAAATATAAAATTTCTTCTGGCTGGTGGCTTCTAAGATGGCTCAGGATACACTTGGAAGAAGGAGGAGTAACAGAAAGAGTCAGGGATGAAGGATGAAATGATAGTGTAGGTTGGTGTTCCTGATGAATTCAGGAACCACAATGTAAAGAAATTTATTACTTTTAAACAGTTCATTAGCAAGAGTGTTAATTAACACATGTTTTAAAGAGTTTAGCACAAAATATGAGAAAAAAAGAAACCATTGTGAAAATACAGTGTTAAATCCTACATTTGATCAATACTCAGCTTTTCTAACACTAATTTAATCATCTGGAAAACTTCCAGGGTTAAGCTTCTCAGTTATGATGTGGAATGAAGTTTTCTATTTTATTTATTTATTTATTTTTCCCATATCACCATTTATTTTTTTAATCATTCATCAGTTGATAGGCATTTGGATTGTACTTTTGGCTGTTATGAACTATGCTGTTATTATGAACATTCATGTACAAGTTTTTGTGTGAACATATGTTTTCAGTTCTCTTGGTTATATACATAGGCGTAGACTTGTTGGGTAATATAGTACCTCTACGTTCAATCATATGAGGAATTGCCAGATTGTTTTCCAAAGTGGTTGCATGATTTAACATGCCCTCCTAGCAATATGTGAGGGTTCCAATTTTTCCTATATGCTTGCCAATACTTATTACTTCTTTCATTTGTATTACAGCAATCCTAGAGGTGTGATGTGGTAGTACCTTATTGCAGTTTTTTTTTTTCATATTTTATTTATTTGTTCTATTTAGGCTTACATGTTAACAGAGTGCAATTTGATTCATTGTACATAGATAGAGGATAACATATCAATTCTCTAGTTGTAAGTTGTATAGAATCACTTTATGTGCAGTCATACATAAAGTTAGGGCTATGATGACCATCATATTCCACCACCTTTACTGTCCCCATGCCCCATCACTGTAGTATGCTGTTTTTAAGTCTTCTGGGTATAGACCAAGGAGTGGGATAGCAGGCTCAAAAGGTGGTTCCATTCCAAGTTTTCTAAGGAATCTCCATACTGCTTTCCAGATTGGTTGTACCAATTTGCAATGTATGAGTGTGCCTTTTTCCCCACAACCTCACCAACACTTATTGTTGTTTGCATTCTTGATAATTCCATTCTGACTGGTGTGAGATGAAATCTTAGGGTAGTTTTGATTTGCATTTCTGAAGTTTTCTATTTTAGATTGAAGACAGATCCCTGTTTACTAGACTAGAACACACACGAATAAGTCAAAGGAAATTTCTACCATTAAAATCATAGGCCACTAACCAAAGAATCGAAGGTCACTAACACTAAAAGTCCCCTTTTATCATCTATTGTACATAACCCAATTTATGAATATAGAAAGCAACTCTTAGAGAGGCACTTTGTTCAAGATTATAGATATAATTATTTTCAGAGCCAATATAACACTACAAGTATTACCTTTTCACTAGCATTGTCAAAGAATCATGTAAAGGTTGCCATCCTCTCTTAGTCTGGGGCATCTTTAGGCAGTTGATAGAGACTAAGACAGGAGAATCTCAAGTTCAAGGCCAACATTGGCAAGTTAGCAACATCTGTCTCAAAAAATAAAAGAGGGCTGGGGGTATATCTTGGTGATAGTGTGTTCTTGGGTTCAAAAACAAAGGACAGGTAAGTGCTATTTCACTCCCAACAAGATTCTCTCCCAAGGCCATCCCGTGAAGGAGTTCAAGATCTGACACTACTTGTTTGGCAGGTTTGGCAGTTTCTCTACTTTAGTCGATCCAGGAAAATGTTATTGGTGCATTGTTCTGTTTTAAAATGCCTTGCTTTTTATCATCTATAAACTTAATAATGCTTCTTAAGCTTGTTCTGGATACTGAAGGCTACACTGGTGGTCATCTTGATATTCTATACTTCTTTCAGTTTGGGCATCTGTTTAAAAGCTTTAAAATAAGCATCCACAACATTCACAATTCCATAATATAGATGATATATTGTCTTAGCCCATTTGGACTGCTGTACCTAACACTGGGTAATTTATAAGCAACAGAAATGTGTTAGTCACAGTTCTGGTGGGTGAGGAGTTCACAGTCAAGGTGCTGGCAAATGCATATCTGCCTTAAAGATATCATATGGCAGAACAGGCAAAGGAGCTTCCTCAACTCTCTTTTATAAAGGCACTAATTTCATTTACGAAGTTGGAGTCCTCCTAACGTAAGCACTTCCCAAAGGCCACACCTGTTAATACTATTGTACCAGTCAGTTTTTTGGCATGATGACAAAATGAAGCTACCATTAGAAAGGGAAAGGATTCACATGTAGCTACCAGGTTGGAGGTTCAAATTCCAAACAATATTGCATGGCTCAGCAAGTGCTTCCCATTGAGTCACCTCATGGCACAGATTGTAGTGGAAAGAGTGCATGTGACATCAAGTAAGTAATTACATCCTGAACCAAGAGTAGAGAAGAAGAGGACAGGCAAGGCCAGGCTCACTCCTTTTATAACAGCCAAGATGTGGCATGTGAACTGTAAAGGGACACATGTGAATTACCCCATACCCCTAATGATTTGAAGACCTCCTACTAGGCCCCATCTGCTAAAGCTATACAATGCTTTCTAGCAGCACTATCCTGGAGGCCAAGTCTTCAGTGACAGTGGCCCTTTGAGAGACACAATTAAACTACATCCAAACCATAGCAACACTTGCATTGGTCATTAGGTTCTAACATGAATTTTGGGGTATAGAGACATTCATAGCATACATAAAAATTTTTTACTCTCAAATTAGGAAGCATAGTTTTTTGCCTTTACAGCTTCATTTTTTCCAAGAGATGCTCATGCATGTTACTGAAGGGTCAAAACTAATTCTCAGCTGGGGAACTTGAACCACAGAAATCCCTCAGGTACTTTCCTTGCTTAGCAAAGCAGAGTTGAAAGGAAACTTAGAATATTCTCTAGCTGAAAACAAGTACATATTCAGTCTTCTGAGTGATGTACTTGAGAACTGTATCACTATGGATATTTTTTTGCACCAATTAATTTAAATGATACAAAGATTTTTTTCAAATCCTACATTTTCCACAAAATATTCTTATGTTTGGCACAGTAGTTAAGCTGAGAAACATGACTGACAAGATATGGAACGTTTTCCATGGAACATTTTTTTCTCAAAGGCCTGTCAAAGATTTGAAGAAAGATGACATTTGTAAAGATCTGAAAGAGTGGAAGAACTCTTAGGGAGGAAAAGGTGATATACTTGATCTGCCACCAGCTCCAGAGAGTGGCAGCCCTATGGCTGGTGGATGCATGATGTTTTTACTTCCACAACTCTCAAGTCTCTGTATCAGAATCATTTTTGAAATCTGGAGCAATGAAATAATCCTAAAGCAATGCTAGGCAAAGGCAAACTTAATAAACATCCTGGCATTTAAAAAATTGTTTTTCCTGCAGTAAGTAGAAACACATTTGCAGTGAAAATGTCAGCCAATCTGCAAAGAAACACACACACACAATGTGCATGTATACCAAAGTGTTTATGATTTTTCTTTGGGTTGTGGTGACTGAGTATTTTTCCCCTACATTTATTATTTTCCAGACTTTCATTAATTTGAAAAATATCATTTGGAACAAATAAAACTGATTCAGAATTCCCCACTCCAGCATCCGTGGAAGGTGGACCTCCTCCTTTGCAGGACACTTTTGAGAGGAAATCACTGGAAAAAATTTCTTGTTCTAATTGTTAAAAGTTCTTTTTTTTTTTAAACAAAGAGTTTCTTCTTACACTGAAATTCCCACAGTACGTTACCAAAACACATTACCTATCCTGTACTGTTAGCCCTTACCACATTTTATAATGGTAATAGATAGAAAACTTATTGCCAAGATACATCTGAGGAATCTTCAAGGAATGAATTCCATTATAGTCTTTCCCCTTGGTCAGTTTTCACATATGCTAGGTAATTAGTATTTAAGAAAGTTGATTTTGCCATGTTGTCATGTTTTATCATGACAATGATCTGTTGAGTAGTTTCTTTTCCACTCTATTCTCCTCCAGCCTATTCTCTCACATGGCCACTAACATTTCTTTCTCAAAATGAGAGGTATTTATACATCTATCTCTTCTGCTCTGCTTACCCAAGAGAGTTTAAATTTCCTTCCAGAGTCCTCACTCATGAAAAGACTTGTTTTTACATCTGGGAACAGAGGAGGCCTTTGACTCTTTTCAAGTGCCACTGCCTAGGTAACCTCTCAGACTTGGCCTCGTGTTTGGGCAAGTCTTTAAGGTTTTATTTTCACAACGGTAACATGCAGCTAATGTGGCCCTAGAGGTTTGTTGTGAGAATTAAATGAAACCATCTACAAAAACACTTTGTAAAGTAACTGGCATTCAGTAAATGCTACATAAATGTTAGCCATGGTGCTGGTGAGAAGTTTATGCTTTTATCTTTTTGCACTAAAAGAAGTCTTTTTTCCCCTTATATCTATTATTTATTTTGTAAAATCATTTAAATTTACTGTTTGGGTTAAAAGTTAAAGCTAAAGATATTAAGCTTCAAGATTTGTTACTTTAACAAAATATATAATATACATACACATACAGTTTATATTGAGTAACTCCTCAAAATGAACTCTATGGTATTATATTTTTACAATAAAAAATTAGTAATGTACAGCAGATGGATTACAAACAGAAAAAGTAAAAAACTAGGTTAACTGCTTGTTATCTATCGTCATATTGAGTCAGTTCTGCTTTTTGTGTATGGTTATATATTTTGCAATTTATATACAGATACCCCTTGGGTATAGATTAATTTTATGAGAATATATGCTACATATTATGAAAAGTCACCCCTTAGTGACCACTATTTAGGGTCTATGAAGGAAATAAATTAAAATCAGAACTCAGAGGGATGTCTGTGTGCTATAGTGGGCTGGAGGAAAAGTGGCAGGATCCTTTGTAATTCCTTAGCAATTTTCTATCTCTATGACCTATTTAATCAAGCCTTTCACAATCTTGTTAATTATAGTAAGGAAAGACTAAATTTGTCATTAGTTAACTGCTGTCAGGCTTGAGAACACTATCAAATAAAAACAGCTATCCAAAACCATATACATTGTTACCAATTTACACTCCTGTAGTTCAGACTTGCTGCTAGTTTGTAGAACAGAAGTTCTTATACTGAATGGAGTGTTGAAGAGGATGGAGGGACTGTGGGTAGGGGGTACAAGACAGAGCCAGAAGGAATTATTAGTGGCATAAAGAACATAGCAATGTAGACAAAGTGAAGAGCCAAAAGGAAGAGAGACCAAGAGGAACATAAAATTTGTACTACAAACCTAAGCAAAATAGCATTCATTTAGGCAGGAAAGCCTGCAGAGTGGCACTTTGTTAAATGACAGGTTGCTCAAAAGTAATAAGACTTCTCGTATATTTTAATCATGATTGAACCATGATTTTTGAAATGGAGTTGTCACGAACAGTAAAAAGGAGCAGATGCCCATTTTTTTTGTGTTTAATTCATACCTTTAGCAGTGCTTCCCATTGAAAAAGTTCTGTTGCAATTTCATTTCTGGTGCCTAACTGTGCTTGGCACATATTAAAGTCTCAATAAAGACTGAAGGAAAGAATGAATAGGGGACAGTATCCCCTGGATAACAGAGGAGGTGAAGGGAGTCAATTAACAGTGTCAGAGGGTTTGCTGACAAAACTTTTATAGTTAGGGACCAAAAACTGTATCAATAGTGTAAAATTGATGGTAGTAAGAAGAACTACAAAAATCAAATATTTGACTTTGCTGTGTGCTTTAGCTCTAATGTCTGAATCAAGGTACCCTTTTCCCTGGATTTTGAAGAACTTAAATAAAGGTCCTTTTTAAAAATTTTTTTTTAGTATCAGGAATTGAACTCGGGTGTACTTGACCACTGAGCCACATGCCTAGCCCTATTTTGTGTTTTATGGAGAGACAGGGTCTCACTGAGTTGCTTAGTGCCTCACTTATGCTGAGGCTGGCTTTGAACTCATGATTCTCTTGTCTCAGCCTTCCTAAGTGCTGGGATTACAGGCGTGTGCCACTGTGCCTGGTGTTAAATAAAGGTCTTGAAGCCACCTGTCTTAGGGATCTGCCAAGGGTGTAGGCTTAACTTGCAGTTAACTTCAGGCTAAGACATCTTTTTTCTTAAGCTGCTTCTTCATTCAAGGCCACACACGCCCTTGACTTCATGAACAACTCTCTCTTGCATTATTTTCCTTATGCCTGTTGGGCTATTCAGGTTCCATCTCCTTTGTGTGTTCCTAAATATGGGGTTTCCTTAGAATCCTGTCCTTTACCCTATGTGATCCTCACTAAAAGACCTCTTTTGTTAGAATTCCATGTACTCCACATCTGGCTGTCTAGTTCCAGCCTCTTCAACTGCACATCTGTGTATAGCTGTGTGTTTGATATCTTCAGTGCATGGATGGTTTCTAAGTATTTGAACAATTCTATTAATTAAACTCGTATCTTTGCACTGCCAAGCATAACCTTTCTGCTTGTAGTTTTTTAGATAACAGCATTGCACTTTTTGGTGTAGCCACTTAATCTAGAAAACTCAAGTCTCATCCACTTTCCTTACTAGTTAGCTCAAAATTCTGTGAATTCACTTGTCTTTTCAACTCTCATGTGTGAGACTTCCCATCTTCATCTTCTTAACTTGTTTATTCAGGGACATACTTTTTGCCTGGATCAATGCAATAACTTCCTAACTGGTTGTCCTGCCCTTGACCCCACCATCCCCTGTTCTCTGTGTTCATTCATGCTGACTAGTCCCAGAAAGCTCTGTCTTCAGCATAAACTTTGAAGTTCAGCATGATATCAAGTCATGCCAGTTGGTCTGCCTATTGGGCTTATCTCTCATGCTCTCCATCTCCACAGCTTTTAGTGTATGTTCTACCATAATTAATAGTTTATCATTCTTCATTTGTACATTTGCTATTTAATTCGCACTTATCACTTCATAGTTCCTCTGCCTGAATACCCTTCCCTTCTTCTATGTCTAAGTTTATATTCAACCTTACATATGAACCTTATCTTTTGGAACTTCCCCTATGCCCGCAAATTATTAAACCATTCATCCTTTTGTTATCTTTGTACTTTATGTATATTACTATTAAACATGCCTTTCTGTTCTAAGTTTGTATCTTAATGTGAACACCAAAAGGACAAAGATCTGGTCTGTTTCATTCTTTCATCTGCACTGTTGCCATAGAGACATAAAAAGAAATGTTAACTATTTTCTCTTAGTGGCTTTCTAGTTTGTCCATCCTAATTTCTTCTCACCTCTCTAGACTGATGCCAGGTACCATGTCATCTTCTTTACCAATGGCACTCCCTGCCTCATGAACATTTTATTATGTTCCAATGGGCTTTCATTGTCTTCTTGGTGGGTTAACCCTGAGTTCTGTTTTCTAATACTGCATAAAGAATCTATATTGTTTAAACTGTCATCAGCAGATGTGCATCAGAATCCAGAGTTCAAAAGAGAACATCATATTCACGTGAAGCAAAAAGAATATTTTCCAGTCTATGCTATGTTTCTTGGTAAGCAATTAACACATTGCCTATTATTCCTGTGAGACGCAAACTGTTTCTTTCGCATCTCAATTTGCCTGCTTAAAAATAGAAAAAAGATGGATGGGTTTATGCTCAAGGTGTATGCATTTCCCTTGTGGCCAATGAACTAATTTCTCTTTCATATTTGTGAAATATTGATACAATTATTCGTTCATCAGACATGAAATTTGAGTGTATAACCAGTTTGTGGAAATCACCTAGTAATTTATTAGGTTGATAACGGCAATTAAGTCACAATTGCTTCTGAGAAATATAAATTGACTTTCCATTTTAAATGGATAATTTAACATTCTAAACCACAGGCATGGAGTGTAACTAATTTCTGGGATAAGAGGTTTGTTCTAGTATTAAACTTAAAAAATTCAACCATTGATAATCTAGTAGCTAATTATTCAATTGTTGTATTATTCAGTTTGTGACTTTTATTTTTATTTTTTTCCTTCTTGGTTGCCTACATTTTTGACTACTTGTGGAGGGAAAGAGGGAGAAGATTTTAGATAGAAATATATCAGCAGACACATAGTTTTACTTTCTTTCTTTCTTTAAAAATCTGCTTAAAAGTGAAAAACTCTTTCTGAGCTTGGAGACCATTCAAAACCAAGCCACATGACTTATTAGGCCAGTAGACCATTATGTGCTGACTCTGGTTTAACCAAACCTTCAGAGGAATATTTGCCTCTATGACTACTGCTAACAATGACATCCACCTCTCCATGTGTGAGCCTCTATACTCTTCTTGTACACACAGTTGCAAAATGCCTATTGGTTTACTATGGAGATTTAAAATAGATTATTTTTAAGATGAATCAGAATCAAAGACTTTATAGTGGAGGCTCACCAACCAGAGGAGTTGACTTCCTCAGCTAGTTTCTCTCCCATTGAGAGCAGAACTAAACTTAGTCAAGATATATTATATGTCCCCAATCCCAGCAATTCTGAATCTCAAGTTTACTGAGCCACATCAAATACCTAGGCAGACCAGTATGTGCATATGTAAATGCAGAGCCATCCACATGTACTCATCTGCAAATACTAGGTTCTCTATTGTGCTCCAAAAGCCTTTTGATGAAAGTAGGAAAAAAACATATGCTTTATCATCAATCCTAAATCAACAAACACTTATTATCTGTTTATATGTGAAGCATTCAGCCAGGTGCAGTAGAAGATAAGGAAAACATTCTGTTTGGTCATCTCTCTTATATATACACAATACACACACTTGTACATACACACAATTAACAATGTATGGTAATGTTAGAAAAGTCCAAACAAATGATGACTAATTCAACAAGGGTGTTGTTAAAGGCAGCATCTTATAGAAAAGATAGTTGAAGGGTGGTCTTCTGAGTAAGTTCAACATGTGCTTGAGCACAGGATTAGGAAGGGACTGAAATATGCAGTTGAGCAGAATTAATAACTGTAACATGTGAAGGACACTGGGAGGGGTAATGCAGTCAGTCCACTGTAGCTGGAGTTTGTAAGGAGAGTCTTGTAAGATGAAGTTTGAGAGGCAGAAACTGGTTCAGATTAGTAAGAATCTTGAAGATCAAGAATCTTAAGCATGGGTTAGATAGAGTCCTTTAACTATTCTTGCTGAAAACAATATCCCACTTCTGAAGATTGAAGGAAAAATGCTTTGTTCCATCATGAGTTTAGACATAGCTCACAAAGGAATTATGGTACAAATGGAACAAGAGCCACCAGGTACAATTCTAGTCTCCATATAAGTTGTTATAGGTGTTGTAGGTGATAAACTATTATAGGCCATGCAGAAGCCAATGGGGATAGTGTGGTTAAAACAAAATTTTAAGAATGGTGTGTTAGGAAAAACTAGTTGTACAAGAAAGAAGGTTAATTTAGTCTTGACAGAGTAAATGGAAGGTGATAATGACCTTAACAAGTGACAAGATACAGAGTGACCATACTAATATAAAGTATCACAGAGAGAACTATTACAAATGACTTGACTAATATTTATTGTTTATTTTGTCATATTATTCTAAGCTCTTCTGATGTATTATTTCATTTTCTTAGGAACCTTACAGTATAGGCTAATACTCTTGCTTGTCAAAGGAGGAAACTAAGGTGCTCACCATTAAGCCATCTTCTCAGCCAGAGGTAGTTGGAGCCAGGATTTGAATTAAAGCCATCTGTCTTGGTTTATTTGCATCACTGTAACAAAATACCGGAGACTGGATAATTAAGTCACAGAAATTTATTTTCCTCATTATTATAGAGGCTGGTGCTCGTCAATTGAGGGCTGCTCTTTGCTTCCAAGATGGCACCTTATTGCTTCATCCTCTGGAGAGCAAGAGCCCTCTGACCTTACACTGTGGCAGACAGAAGGGCAAGCTAGCCCAGTGCTGTGTGAAGCCTCTTTTATAAGGTTCTTCATTCCTATTTACCTGTGAAAAAACCCCATGGTCTAATTACGTTTTTTTGGTGGGGGGAGGTTGCCAGGGATTGAATCCAGGGGTGCTTTGCCAGTGAACTACATCCCCAGTTCTTTTTGTTTTCGCTTTGAGACAGGGTTTCGTTAAGTTACTGAAGGTCTTGCCGAATTGCTGACACTGGCTTTGAACTTGAGATGCTCCTGCCTCATCCTCCGGAGTCACTGGGATTACAGACCTGAGCCACAGCCCCTTGCCTAATCACTTGGCCTCATCAGCCCACTTCGTAATACTATCACATTAGCTACACCTGGATTTTGAAGGGGGCATAGTCAAGCCACATCACCATGGAATGCTTCACACTTATAACTCCTTAGGCTTAACACTTATAACCCCCTGGGCTTAGGTTATATTGATGTTTGAGTCTTTCAGCAAAAGTAACTAAGAGAACAAGTGCATGGGCTTCAGAATCAGAAAGACATCTCAAGGTTTTTCACCATGTGGCTTTTAGCAAATCACCTAATCTGTCTGAACAATACTTTTCTCCTTTGTAAATTGAGACTTTCTCATTAGTTCTAATTTCTCATTAGTGCACTAGGAGAATGAAGTGAGATTACAGATTCTCATTTCCTTCTTGGTGTTTTTCTTCCACAGAAATGTAAGTGTTAGGATTTAGAGAAAAACAAAAAGTATTTTCTGATACATGTTACGCTTGAGGTGATGGTAGGTTGCCCAGCTGGCCATGTGCAGTGGCAGGTGTAGAGAAGGGCCTGTCTCCTGAACATGAGGAATGGACATAGCACTTTGGTTCTCTTTCACTAGCAGGTGATGGCTAATGCATGGGAGTAGTTTGAACTCAGAGTATTAAAGGAAACTGCTGAGGACATGGAGCGGGAGTGGAGGTCTATCAACTTAATGAGGTTGATGAAGGAAGAACTGGCATCTGTGATGAGAGACAGACAGGAGGAGAACCACAAGAGCATGGTTTTGGAAAGCATAGGGGAGGCTTAATTTAGGTAGGGGGTGGCATGCCGTGATAAGAATGCTTAAAGGGTGAAAAGGATGAAGATTGAGTAAGAAAGATGGTCGGTAAAGTACAGAGTTCAAGAATGAAACAGTAATTTAAATTTTTTTTTTTTTGGTTAAACTCTAAAGGTTTGATTAGATTACATGCATTTGGATACTTGCTAACAATTAAATGCATTTTGGACAAACTTGATAATCAATCTGTAATATATAGCTGAGCATTATTAACATGTCCCTGCTTTACTGTGATTACTTGTAAACAAGTATCCCTGTCAGAGCTTGAGAATGTACTCATGAAATGCCACAGCAATAATTCAGCAACACACCCAGGATGGAGCTAGACAAAATGAAATGGGTTCCTTTACATTTTACAATACAGTAGCAACAACCCAGAGCCAAACTCCCTCACCTAGTTTATTCATTACCTTTGATATATAACTATCTTTCTAAGTATCAGTTCCTTCTCTAAAATGAAATTAATGTGGGCATAGGTCGATTTTGTTTAAGAAAATCAAATATCTAAGGATGAAAAATATTCTTTCATTATCAAGTCATTATCTTTGTCATTTATTTCCAATTAAACTTAATTGTTTAATTACAAATAATATCTTAAACAGGTAAGTGGCATAATTAGTTTATTTGTAAGTAGATTCCTGAGAAGAAAAAAATGAATTATCAATAAAATAATTGACAAGTTAAAAATTAAGGCAAATCTGAAATGGTGGTTAGAGTTGTACTGCAACTTAATAAAAAATAGATGATTAAAACTCAACTGAATGTCTTCCATTCATAATGTTACCCCAATTAGGTCAAGAGAAACTTTTCATGTAAAGTCAGAATCACACAGGGAAAAATTGACACAGAATGAGAAAGATGAAATTGTATCTGTGTTAATTATTAATACACTACAGGGAGAGTGAGTGTTTAGAACTGAACAAATAACATGCTTTTGCTTTAGACACCTTGGTTAACTTATTAAAACAGTCTTGATTTGTGCTTTTCTCTCAGATTTCAGTCTTTTAAAAGAAGTATTTAAAGAATACAGAGCCAGAATTATCATGTCTCATTGTCAATAGGTGTCTTTCATTCTCAATTTCTAGTGCTATTAAATTCCTTTTGATCCCCGCTCTGTCTCTAGACATTTTAATAAAACTGGGTGAGGCTGCCTGAAGGGTTAGTGGTGAAGTATTTTAAAATGGATAACAGAACTTGTTTTGATGAACTTTGTAGTGAACAAGTAATCAGTAGAAATCGTTTGTTAGTTTTGTTGTGGATCCTCAGTGCAGCAAAACAAGACAATAAATGAAATAAAATGCCTAAAGAAACCACGGCCTCATCTGAGCCGTCAGTGACCTTCTGAGGCCATTTCTAATTTCTGAGGCAATTTCTGACTTCAAGGTGATTTCTAAAAGGCCCCTGCAGCATGAAGCTCAAAGAGAACCATAGCTTAGGTTTCTGTGGCTATGCTGGTTACCGTCAAATTCCACTGAGACTGAAGTACCATTACTTTCTAACTATGTGGCTTTGTGCTACCTTCTTCATGTAACAAGAAAGGGAACACTTGAATTTTATATTTGGGGAAATGGGGAGGAAGATCTCTAGTATCAGTGATAGATAAAACTAATCAGTTATGCCCCTAAGACAGACAAGGAAATGTAGAAAGTTTAAATATTCAGTGGTAAGTAGGGGGGATTGTGATAAAGGGGAAAAAAGTGAAAAAAAATGTATATAGTGTTGCATATTTCTGAAAATAGCTCAGAAGAATTAGAGAAGTATTTTCTCATTTAAACACATGCATTGTTATTTAGATTTTCTGGTTTTCATTGTTTTAAAGACTATCTCAATGAAACATTGCTTTAGAGGAATAAGTTTGAATAATGTTAAATTCCTCTTTGCGATTTTTGTTTCTGAGATCTTTAAAACATGAAAGAAATGACTTCATAAGGGCATGTTGGCATTTATTATTTTTTCTGCTTGTCTGATTTGAAATAGGTATATAGGGCAGCAAGTGGTGAGGGTCTGGTGTTTATGAGGGAGAACAGCATGATTTATTATTTTCCTTGGTTGCTACCTTAAACTATGAAAGTAGTAAAAATCCAGGACACGTTTATGTTACAGTGTTATCACAAACAACAACAGCAAAACCCTGCAGGACTTTTTCAGACCTCTAGCATTTTTTTTTTATGCTTGTAAAATTAGATTTGAAGAAACAAATTGTTAAATCAGTCCATAATTTACATTATCAAATTGGTTTTTTTTTATTGTCTTTTTGGACATTTTGAAAATTCTTTATACACTGGAGATGACTAAGTTGTTCTCTAAATGGTTTAAATAATGTTGAAAGCCAGGGAATCCAAAGATGACAGAATGTTTGCCCTTCCCTTTAACAAGAAATGTCTTGGCTACCGAAGAAGAAAGCAGAACCTTCCTCTGCTATGCATGAAGGATCTTGTAAACTTAATCTATTGGTAAAACAGACCACCCCAGTGGTGCTGCCTGTATGCTGGAGTCTTTCGACTATCTTCACTGTTAATAAAATTTTACTTTTACATACCAAATCTAACCAGGCTTGCCAGCTTTTCTCAATTACTGCTTGAGTACCGCTCAGTTTTAACATGATTAATCCCTAGCCACAGGGAGAGGAAGCTACATTTGTGTTTTTCTTCTGGGTAGAAAAAAATAATGTATTATAATACCTGTTGACTAGTTTGAAACGAAGGTGAGAGATTACAAGTGGAATAAAGTATCATTTTAGACCTCTCATCCTTGGTGGTTCATTGTCTTTAATAGCTTCCTGGAGTATGAAAGAATCTCAATCTCTTGCTGCTCTAGTTGGTGAGATAGGGAAAGAACTATGGCATTAGTTCCTTCATGGCGATTAGCATCTTGCCTAAAGAAGGATCCAGGAGGAAAACGATGTAGTGCATTGGCTAAGAGCATTGACTCTGGAGTCACAGGGCATGCATCCCGATTCCAACTCTACCTCTGCACTGGTTGTGCCTCTGGACAATTACTCATCTTCCTGGGCAAATTCCTTGCCGTATCTAATCGACATCTGGGTATATTTTCTTTTGCATTTTCTTTTATGATTGTTATTGTATGTGCTTCCGATCGTGCATTCCTTGTATACATGAAAGAAATTGATTTTACATATCTATACTTGTGCCTATACCCCTACCTGATGCTTACATACTTATAATCGACTATATACCAGACGTTTGCACTTAAATCATTGGCACGTCACCTACTTTTCTACATCTGTTATCTATTATAATTATTCAAGGGTCAGCAAATCTTTTCTAAAAAGGTCAAGAATAAATATTTGAAACAATGTGGGCCAATGGTTTAATTACTCAATTCTGTCATTGTACCATGAAAATAGTCATAAACAATGAAAAATCAAAAGGGCCTGTGTTCTAATAGAACTTTATTTACAAAATAGGAGGCTGACTCCTAGGATATAGTTTGTTTACGTCTGCATTTTTGATGTTGCTCTTCTTGGGAATGAAGGTTCTATATTTGAGTCCTTCTTTCTCATTATCCTAGCCTATACATACTTCCAAATCTGCCCTGATTGACTTTTGCGATGTTTCGCAAGTCTAAGCCCTTCTCTTTGCCCATACAAACACAATTTGGAGTTGTACTCTCCTGAGCTCTTCTATAGGCACTGAACTGCTCCCCTGCCTTCTACTTTTGGTCTTGCCAAAGCTAGCTTTCCCAATGATCATAGGAAGATTTTCAAAACAAAACAGGATTGTACAGGATCACTCCTGTATTTTAAGATCTCTGATGATTTTTCCTTGCCTAATGGGATGTGCACAAATGGAAAACTGCTTAACATGGCTTAGAACTGTCTTTAGGACCTGGCTGTCCTTTCCTCCAATTTTGTCTCCTCCTCCTGCTATTATCCATTCGGGTACTTAAATAAGCAAATACCAAGAGAACTGGGATTAGATGTGTAAAGAATTGCCTATGAAGGATAAAATGGGGAATTGCAGAAATAGGTGAAGAGAGTTCTTGGATTCAGATGCAGGTCAAACACCTAGAGAAAGAAATCAGGGAAGCAAGAGAACTGGGTGGGGAAAGCCTCAGCACAGTTACAAGACAGTCCTGGTCAGGCAGGTAGGGAGTCCAAATCAGCCATAGGATAGTATGTCAGAGGAATACACACTGAGGAGGAAGGGTCAGCGATTGATGGCAGCTACATCTGACCAGGTCAGGCCTTCATGTGAAACTGCAGTGACTCTCCAGGTATAGCAGATGGACACAGTTAGTTGATTATGCTCCTGAAAAGCAGTTTTTTTGAGGAGAGTGGCTTGGGGCACCTCCATGGACTTTGCCTTAGCACATAGCCTTCAGTGAACCTCTTTTAATATTCTTTCACAAACGGTGATATCTCTCGCCTCCGGGTCTGTCTGCTATGCTCTCTGCTACTTCTGGCTTTGGTCAGCCCACTGATTTTCACTCCTTAGTTCTCTTCCTCTAGCAAGACTTCATTAACTATGTCCCAGCTATGCCCTCAGTCATTCCCTAACACCATCAGTATATTTCCCAAGTTACAATCGATTGCTTTTTTAAAAAAATTTTTAAGTTGTTGATTGACCTTTATTTATTCATTTATTTATATGCAGTGCTGCAGATCGAACCCAGTGCCCCCCACATGCGAGGCAAGCGCTCTACCACTGAGCCACAATCCCAGCCCCACAATCGATTGCTTTTGATTTTTTGTCTTTAGTAGACAACCCTTGAAAAGGGAAATTGTTCAGGATGTGCCCTTAGATACCTAAAGTGACAGATACCTACCCATTTGTTGAATGAACAGCAAACGCTCAATTATCCAGTGGAAGGTTGGGTGACTCTAGTGACATAAGTGTGGACAATATGACAGATGGTACATATGCAGTTATGTTTGTGTTAGGAGATTTTCATAGATTTTAATTAGTAAAAACTTTTTATAATTATGATTTATCAGACTCATTTCAACTGAATGCGGGCATTCTGTACAGAGAAACACTGGGTTTGAGGCCAAAAGCCTGGATTCTAATGCTGTTCTTTTTGTTTACTAGCTGAATGACTATGGGATAACATCTTTAGCATCATTTTTCTTTTCAGTGGGGTGGAGATAGTAATGCCAAGGGCCCATGACACCGTTTGTGATGCCTTCCTCTGCTGGCTTTGTCTGAAGTCTCTCTCCTTTCCCCCATTGTGTTGGAGCCTGCATCAAGGTAGCTCAATTCCCTGTGATTGTGCTGAAAGTTTAGATCATGCAACTTCTTTAGAGAGAATGAGTGATAGGAACAATTTAAAAGCAGTATTCTTCTAATAATTGTGTGTGTAGTGAGTTCAGGTAAATGTATTATTCAGAGAAGTAGTTTTGAATTACATGATCTCTTGAATTATTTTAGGTTAACATTTTGACAGAGTTCAATATCAGAGAAAATGGACGATCAATTATATGGAGCTATAGGGCTGACTACAGCAGAATAGGACCCAGGCCTCCTCTGCTGGGTGTGAATTATTGTGACTGTGTCTTTATGACTGTGTGTTCCAAATGACAATCTATAAACTACAAGAATAGAAACACTAATTTTTAAATTAAACACTAATGTTAATTTAAAATAAGTAAAAAAATAAAATAAAACCATAAAGCACAAAATACAATGCAAGTCAAGTAAACAGAACACAATAGGCTGGATTGGAAGAAATTGAATTAGATTTAGAAATTGTAAATGGTAAGAAATGTAGGCTCATAATTTTAAAATGACAGCCTAAGATAAGACTAAAAGATGAGAAGGATAAAATGATTAAATGTGTTGAAGAATTCAAACAAGAGGGGGAGATTTAGCTCAGTGGTAGAAGCTTGGCTAGCATGCATGAAGCCCTTGATTCTATTCCTCAGCACCATAGAAAAAAGAGAATGAAAAGAAGAAATGTCAATACTTAAAAAGTAAAGTCTTAGTGACTTGAAAATAATTCAGTGTAGTTGAAACACCATAAAATCAATACCCTTGCAGGAACACTTCTGTCTTAAAGGAAGAGGCCCAGAGCCTTAGACTTGCCATTTCACTGTAGATTTTACCCTCGTTGGACGCTGCCTGAAGTACACTTGAAATACTCCCTCAGGAACAGGAAGGGGCTGCGGTGTTGTGCGCCTTCCCGCCAGCAGAGGGCAGCTGCATAGAAAAAATGAGACCTGCTAAGCTGAAGTGGAGACGTGAGAAGGCAAGGTGTTGATGCTCAGAGATTGCTGTCCTGGAAGGCCGCTGAAGTGTGTTAGGAAAGAGGTGTTCTGTTTTCTTTACTTACTTCCAAATACTGCAGCATCACATATTCCCTCGCTACACTTTGGCTTTCGTTTTCTGGGTATTTCTTGCTCAGGATTCAGTTCCAGTGATTTGTTTTTCCCTATTTTTAGCAACTGGAGACAGACTCTTTTACTGTAGTTCTTGAACCTCTGCCTCATTTGGTTCTATTTTGCCCCCTTTATTTACTAAAGTCTGAGATCTTTCCAGTTCTCTAAACACACACAAACAACACACACACACACACACCCCTAACTTCCTCCACCCATGCATATAACCTGTACCCACCCACTCATAGACTCAGAGATATGCAATAATGTACACACACACAATTTGACCTCCCATAGGCATACATGTACATGCATATACTCACACATGCATACACAGTCTCTTATACTCACGCATACAGCCACTCTTGTCTCCACTCATAGACTCATAGACACACAGAGAACCCATTCCCCATCCCATACGTGCATACCTGCATGCACACACATACACACGCGCAGGTACACGGTCCTTTCCCTTTCTCCTTCTCTCCTCTGGGTGGCTTCTCCCCGCTAGCCTTTCACATCCATCATTGCAGTGCTTCCCATCTGCACCACAGATATAGATTAGCATGTTGTAAATTTATTGTTTCTCTTCCAGGGAGATTGTTTAAAAAGCTTTTCCCTCGTGCTCTATAAATAATGAATAATTCCATTAGAAATGTGATGGATGGTGTAACTTTTATGCAGAGTTTGTCAAGCTCCATGTTTCATGCATTTACTTTCATGACAGCCCCAAGCCATGGCAGGTAGGTAGCTCAGTGGCCTGACACTGCCAAGTATCCCTTGCCACGTTTTCCAAACTATATTCCTAGGCTCTCAGGCATAATGCATGCATACTAAAGAGTGAACTGACTCCTTTAATGCAGAACTCTCCAAAGTATTTCATATGATAATTTTCTCAGGACAATGCAGTATTTCAAAACATATTTGGCCAGGAAACCTTATTTTTTTCACTGAAACTTTATATCTCTAAGTTCAGTGTTCCATGGAAAATAATTTAGGAAATAGTATTTGATGACAATAGTACATTATCCTCTGTGATGCAGAGAAACTGTTTAACAATTGCCTTTATTGAAAAGTTCAAATTGACCTCAGCATATTTCCATCAAATTCGCACTTCTTTATAATTTCAGTAAAAAAAAAAAAAAGTATAATGAAAATGTATCTGAGAGCCAATGTGTGATTCTAAAGTCTCTTGAAATCTTAAAGCAGAACCAATAATTTTTTATGTTTTATATTAAAATGGTTTTCTGTAATATAGGTCTTTGAAAATCAGTGATCTTTATAAGGAAGGTAGTCTAATTATATTTTTACCAGCTATTTCTTTAATTAGAATGTCAGTTCTCACTGCATAATTTAGAAAATGTGTGTGTGTGTGTTTATCAGCAGAAAAGCAGGAGAAAGAATTTAAATGAATCCCCCTGGAAAGAGACATTACAGACCCAGTGCTAGTGCCGATGGAGGGGTGTAGCAGGAATGCCTGTGCTCCCCTCTCAGGTTTCCTTTGGAACTTTCACCTGTAATGATGGTCCCCAAATATCCATATATTGTACCGAGTCTTCCATTTGAGTCCTTTACTTTATTATTAGCTGTACATGACAGTAGAGTCTATTTTGATATATTTTCGTGGTCATGGAATATATCTTATTCTTGTTAGGATCCCAGTCTTGTGGATGTATATGATGTTGAGATTCACTGTGGCATATTCATATATGTACATAGCAAAGTTATTTCAGATTCATTCCATTGTATTCCCTCTTTCTATCCTCTCTCCCTTTCCTTCATTCCCCTATGCCTAATCCACTGAACTTCTACTCCCCCCTCCCCTGTTGTGGGTATTACAGAGAACATTTGAACTTTGGTTTGTTGGGATTGGCTTATTTAACTTAGCACCATAGTCTTTCACTATCATAGTCTCCAGATCCATCCATTTATTGGCAAATGTCATAAAGTCATTCTTCTTCATGGTTGAGTAATAGTCCATGATGTATATAAACCCCATTTTCTTTATCCATTCATCTGTTGATGGGCACCTAAATTGGTTCCATAGCTTAGCTCTTGTGAATTGTGCTGCTATAAACATTGATGTGGCTGTGTTACTGTACTGTATAGATTTTAAATCCTTTGGATATATACCAAGGAGTGGGATAACTGGGTCAAATGGTGGTCCCATTCCTAGTTTTTGGAGGAATCTCCATATTGCTTTCCAGAGTGGTTGCACCAATTTGCAGTCCCACCAGCAATGTATGAGTGTGCCCTTTTCCCTACATCTTCACCAACATTTATTGTTGCTTCTATTCTTGATAATTGCCATTCTGATGGGAGTGAGCTGAAATCTCAGTGCCTCATCACCACCACTATGGTTCTTGGGCCTCCGAGTGTACACTTCCTACAAGCATGAGCACCTCACCTCTTCTGTAACAGGTCATTCTACTTTGGGTAACATGTTTGCCTTGAGCAGAAACGAGTTCCCGGAGGAATCCAGCCTTCAGGCAGCACTAGCATTTTATTTTCATACATAGTATCCATCTCTACTCTTTAGACTAGTGGTGAATTTGCCACGTTCTATTCCTATATTTCCTAACTATAATTTGTTTTCCTTTTGATTCTCATCTCTCTGTACACCCTTTGAAATTGGTATAAACTGGGCAGATTTTAGCCTGCTCTTCTTATTTGATTGATTTTATCTTGTGTCCAAATACGCTAACCCTTCCTGAATCCTGGGTGCATATTTCCAACTTCCTATGAACATCTCTGCCTACAATTTTCTGGGCTCCTCAGACTTAGCAGAGGCAAAACTGAGCTCACACTTTTGGTGACTCCTTCCTTTTAGGAAACATCACTCAGCTCCCTCGGTTCCTTCAGAAAATGTGAATCCCTCTATCATGATACTGTCAGTTAATTGCAATAAATCTAACACGTGTGGACTTCCATACACATTAGGAATCATTTTATAAGACTAATTTTCACAAAATATTTGTTCCTGGTGAGGAATTAACCTGTATTGAATATGCCTGTTGGGTGCTATTTGCTGGAGTTTTCAAAGACATTCCTGCTATGAGATTGTCTGCTTTTCATGAGGAGGATGTAATGTCTACACAAGTCATGACTAATGCATGCTGGCATTACTGATTATATATAATGTTTGGGCTCTAAAACTTTCCCATCCCCCTAAACTGAAATGTGCTTTACTTGAAATTTATGCACTTAACAAATGTCAAGCCAGTGTCACCATCTCATATGAAAATGGCTGTTTCCAGATAGCCTTTGCCAAGAACATATTCTTCAAACAAGATGTGTCTTCCACCAGAAGAGTACATTTAGTGCAAAAATATCACACAAAAGTTAATACTTTGTCAAGGCCGTTGGAGAGTTTGTCTCAGTAACCAGTTTCTCCTCCACAGGGGTTGTCTTATCCTGGCTTCAGATATTAATGGTTTAGAAAACAGTAAAAAGGCAGTCCTCCCTTCCTTGCTCATTTCTTTGTTGCCATCTTTTCAGAATAAGATCATCCTGGACCCCATGACGTTCAGCGAGGCCAGGTTCCGGCCGTCCCTGGAGGAGAGGCTGGAGAGCATCATCAGCGGCGCAGCGCTCATGGCTGACTCCTCCTGCACCCGCGATGACAGGCGTGAGCGCATTGTGGCTGAGTGCAACGCAGTGCGGCAGGCGCTCCAGGACCTGCTCAGCGAGTACATGAATAATGTAAGTCCTGGGCTCTTGGTCCTGGCGTCTCAGTGGATTCCCTTCTGCGATCTCGTGGCTGTTAGGAAAGCATGTGTAGCACCGAAAGAGGACAAGTGTTCTCTGAAGAGTGTCAGGTGAAACCAGAGATCCGCTTTGGGACAGCCTGTGTCCTGATTTTGTTTCAGAATGCATGTTTAGTTATTGAAGAGCTTGGTGGAGACTGCTATCTTAGGAAAACTCGCTTTTTACATAAGTGATTACTTCTTGGTCATTTTAGTGGCTGCAATTTGATTGTTAGGATTCCGGTTGGTAAAGGTAAAATGATTGATGGAGACAATGGAGATGTGGAGTTCTCTTTCCCCAAGCGCACTGTGAATGCTAAAGATAGCCATGGATGCTAATCATAGACCCTAAATGGGTTTTTAAATGTTTATGTGGGGTGGAGTTCTAACTGCAGTAAAACTTAGAGAAGTTTTATTGCTTCATTATACAAGAGGGAATTCTTGTAAAAGTGAATTTCTAAGTTTTAAAGTCAATATGAGCAGCATCAGTTGTATTGAGGACCAGGCATTAACCATCCTCTCCTCTAGTTACAAAATGTTACAGTTTTGTAAACCTTAAACTGCAAGATGGAAACAAAATTCATATTTTTTTTGCTTTGAAAGGTGCTATATTATGGTTGTATTGATTTGCTACATTTATCTAACTGAGGTAATTCCCAGTGCTTTCAATAGTAAATGATCCAGAGCCATGTTCTGGACTCTTTGGATTGTGGCAATTCAGTATAAATTGGGGAAAAAATGTAGATCAAGTCAGATCTGGATGTTTTATGTTGAATGAATGTCCTCTGCAGTGGTCAGGTAGGTAAGACATTGAAAATCTGCTTACAGCTTTGAAACCCGTGCTGGTATTGTTAGAGTACCCCAAGGCAGTGCTGAGACAAAGAGCCCTTCAGCACCTTTACCAGTCCCAAGTCAACATGTGCAGCTAGCCTTTGTGCAGCTCATGGGTCAAGCAAGGAGTAAGCATTGGCAGTGACAGTGCTGCTCCTGCCAGACTCTCCAGAGGACTTTATTCAGAAAGCAAAAGGATATGTAATGAGAGCACCCTACAAAGTAAAAATCAAAATCTGTTTTCTTCAGATTCTTTGATTTTGGAAGACTTGCCCATTTTCAGCACACAAAGAATAAAGTGTGGATGCATCCTGTGGTTCCCAGCTGCTCATGAGGACTTCTCTCTAGGACCCTGGATGACCAGCACTTTCTGTGATTTTGGTCTGTGGATGTGATATAGGGTTCTGTTAGAAATGTTGATTGCCCATGTCTCCATCCCTGAACAAGTCTTTTGAATAGCAGATTTGTCAAAAAAGGGTGTTTATAAAATCTGTGATTCTGTTTCTTGTTGTTTTTAGCAGAAAAGCAAAGGGCTAATTACTTGTCTGTGAAATTTGGTTTTATGTTACGGCATGCTGGTATTTCTATCAGTGAATGATTATTGACAAAGAAGGAAGCTGGAACTACAGAGATGGTGATGGTTGAAATCTCAGTATAAATAATTCAGGAAAAAAGTTTGTTGCTGTGAATGGAAAACACTGACTGTGATTAAAGAAGAGTCGATCGAGATCTGACATGTAATTTTCAGTTTGGTGTCCAGAATGCTACCGTCAAGTGGAAGTTTTTTCTTTCAGTGTGAACTCATACAGATCAGCAGAGCTGATGGATTTTGTGTTTTATTGACTCCAGGCTCTCATTTTTTGTTCAGAAACTTGTGATACAGGAATATTTTGTATTTTTATTAAAAGTTGGTTTCCATTTTGACATGATTGCAGAGAATACATAGAAAGGTAAAGGGCTTAAATTTTAAAGTGTATAAATTTTATTCATATTGACCTATCAGAATCAAGGCCTGAAACAAAAATCATCCTATTTGACTTTTATATTAACCATAGAAAATTTAGTTAGAATTCAGACTATTTTGTTGATTTCGAGGTAGAATTGGATGCAGATAGACTGTCCTGTCCAGTGTACTTATTCTACCACATAAAGTCAATTTATATTTATTTTATTATAGCATATATTAAAATGTTTTTGGTACCAGGGATTGAACTCAGAGGCACTTAACCACTTAGCCACATCCCCAGCCCTATTTTGTGTTTCATTTAGAGACAGGGTCTCACTGAGTTGCTTAGCGCCTCGCCCTTGCTGAGGCTGGCTTTGAACTTGCAATTCTCCTATCTCAGCCTCCCAAAGTTCTGGGATTACAGGCATGCACCACAGTGCCCAGCTAGCATATATTAATTTTTTAAAATGCATATACATATATGCTTTTTGACTGAAAAATCTGTTGTAATTAACAGCAGCCAGTCAAATATTCCTAGGTATTATATTTCTTTTTCAATTTTGTAAGCTTTAGGGATAAAGATACTATCAAATTATCACCCCACAAGTTTTTATCCTAATGTGATAGGCAATATCATTAGGATAAAAAAAATCATTAAACCAAAAATATTTAAAAATTGGCATAACTGATATTTCTGGCTTCTAAAATTCTCCTGCTAAGTCCCTGATGAAAATTTAACTTGTAGTACTCCCTTGTAGCCAAAGCTGCTTTAAAACCTTGTATATGCCCAGTGGCAGGGACTAAAGAGAGAAAGAGACCGCAGAGAGCTGCTGTACACTGAGCAGGAGAAGGCAATCTTCTTGGTGCCTGGGCTATGGTCTGACCCATGGTGACTCTGAGCTCAGTAGGATTTCAGCTCCTTGTTAGATCTATTTCTACAAATGTATATTCAAGTGAATGAATGTTTCTGTTTATGATTTGAGGAGGTAACATAAATTGTACTTAAAAAAAAAACAAGAGTATGAGACAAAAGCCCAGGTAAATAGACACATGGTGAAAATTATTGTAGGAATAATTTTAGGAAAGCCCTGAGTGGCTTTAAATTCTGTCAACTTTCAGATATAACCCAAAGTGGAAAAGTTCTTAAAAATAGTCTTCCTTTAAATAGACCATCACTATTGTACACCTGTGGAGATGGATGAGTATAGACTCTTTGCAAAAGGACAAGTGACCTACAAGTGTAAATTTAGATCAGTGCCATCAGTGTTGTTGATGGAATATTATGCTGAGTATTATAAATGGTTTCTAATTATAATGATCACATAAACTTTCCTCTGGAGCTTATAATTTTTACACAGATTTGTTTGGGGGTAGAAACTCTTTTTTTCATTAAAAACAAAAATCTTAGAAGCAACCCCACAGATTGGATACAAGTAAGCATGGTATTTTGTTGATAAGAATTTTGTGATTAAAATTTAGAATATTTTATTTATTCAACAAATATGCACTGTCTCCTACCTAGCTCCTTTGTGGCAGACATTGTTCCAGTCTTCTGGGGATATGAAAATGAGCAAAACAAAGTTCTTGGCTTTCATGAAGCTTATATCCAGAAGGAGGAGACAGATGATAAATGCATAAGTAATTTGAGTAAGTGTTATTTCAGTTGGTGATAACTGTAAACGGGAAATAGAGATCCTGGGAGGTAGGAAGTTTGTGGAGCTGCTATAAGGAGGGACTGACTGGGAAAATGAGAAGATGACACATCAAAGGTGAGGGGACAGAGCGCACTTGAAGTAGAAGGAGCTAGGTGGAAGGACTGGGCCTTGCTCTGAGGACCCAGGAGAGCCAGAATGGTTGTGTAAGTGAGGAGGGGTTAGTAGGAGATAAAGTTTGCGAGCCAATAAAGCATCAATCTGTGCAGGGCTTCATGCACTACTATATGGAACTTGGCTTTCATTCTAATGGAATGGGAGGCCATTGGAGAGTGTTGGCAGAAAATGCCGTGATTCAGGTGTGGATATCAGACTATAAATGCCAGGGTGGAAAGCGAGAGGGCAGGTGAGGAGGCCCTGGGCCTTGGAATACTTCATGAGAGGGTGGTCTCCTGGGTTAAGAGGTAGCATGGAAATAGAGTGAAGTGTCCAAATTCTGATTATTTCTTTAATAAAAGTATGCTGATAAGTAACCAGAAGGAAGATTGTGTCTGTATATCCACATAAAGTAGACATTGGACATGGTGAATGACAATTGCAGACCTGTCAGCTGCAGATAATATGATATCTTCACTTGGTTTTAGTTGCACAGAAAATTCTGATTTACTCAGATGTAGTAGCAATTTATAAATAGCTTACTTGGCAATGCCTGCATACTCTTAGACAGATGCATTTGAAAGGGTAGTTAAATAGAAGAATTTTGTTCCAAAGTTCTATTACCAAAAATGTCTAAGTACAGTTCACATTCTTATAAATATAAAAGACTAGGCAATATAATACTTACTCCAAATACCAAACTAAAAGGCAGAACTAAAAGATGAAAAATTAATACTTATTCTAGGTATTTAAACTATAAATGCAGGACAATAAGAAGCACTAAGCCATTACTTTTTTTTATGTACAATTCACTGTTCAGCCTTGATAAGAATATGTGATGAGCAGATGTGCCTGGACCTTGTTGTGTGTTGTGGTGCTATACAACCTGGTTCAATTTTATGTCTAGACTCTCCATGTAGCTCTAGATGTTTTTAAAAGATTAATGGAGAACTATAGTTTTCTTAAAAAATCATATTATTAGAGTTCAACTGCTTGTACAGTGATGGCAGAGATCTTGTTGATATAAAGTAACAACTTGCTGGGTTAAAATATAGCAAGTTGCTTTTTATTCATATTTTTTAAAGATGATTGAAATTGTATGTTTTGTAAAAATATTTAGATCCAACTTTTTCAAATTTCTTAAAGCATCTAATGTATCCTCTAACTTGTAAACCTCTAATGTACAGGTATTAAAAGCACACAAAGACACATATTGTCATAGCCTTACCTCGGAATTGCAACTTAAGGTCCCAGTGGCTCCTGATGGGGCCCACTTCTGAGGGCTTGAGGATGAGTGAGCTCTATAAAGTCATCTGTGTTCCTGTTCCAAGGCTCACAGCCTGGCTGTGCCCCTACACATTGATTCTCAATGTGGTATGAGTCATAAGTCAAGTGCTACTCAGGGCTCCTGGGCCTTAGAAAACTGTGGCTTTTACACTGTGTTTTATTTTTTGTAGTAAACAAGAAATATATGTTCATTGAAATGAATAAAAAGTAAAGAAAGAAGAAAACATTATTTACAATCTCAACTTGTGTGAAAAAGCACTGCTAAAAATTTGGTGTAGGTCTTTCCAATGTTTTTGAGTGTTTACAAGTGCTTTATTACACACACACGCACACACATACAGAATGTCATGCCTTTTTTTTTTTTTTTTTTTTTTACAAAAGATGGACTCATTGTAAATGGTGTTTTATAATCTATTTTCTTTACTCAACATATTGTGAATATGTTACCATATCAATAAACATTCTCTAACCATATTTGTATTGGCTGCATAGCATTTTATTGTATGAGTATATAATAATTGATTTACAAGCAATGCATTTTAAGTGTACTCATGGAAAAGATGTTGATAAACATTAAGTGAGGAAAACTTTTCACACTATCAGTATAGTGTTCTGATTTACACTCAAAGCATGACAAAGAAACAAAATTGGAAAGGACTGAGAACAGAGCTTTATAGTTATATAGTTTAGGGGATTCCTGGAAAGATTTATGAACTTTTGCACATAGAGAAAACTTAAATGCCCATGAGATTCTATTCAAAATTATTTTATGTGTATTTTTCTGTATTTTGTCAATTTCCTGTTTAATTTTTATTTATCAGAGTTTCTGAATCAACTATATTCTGTAGCAGTACTCACAGGGTCCAGAACAACTAGTGGACACATTCAATACTTGGGTTTGATTGTGGTGTCCCAGAGAAGTATTGAAACCTGAAGGAATGGTCATCAGAGGGATGAGTTTGGCATAGGAATTGTCACCTTGCCATATTTCTCCAAGATAATAAGGCAGGAAAAAGACCCAATTAGTTAGTTGTTATTACTTAAGAATGAGGCTAATTGTTGGTGCAACAAAATATTTGTTACCAGTATAATCTAGGCCTTCTCATTTTTCTCCCTTCTACTATTATGCAGAAGAGGGTATGAAATCCACAAAAGCCAGTTTGGTTAATTATGTTAATGTGGGGAGAGGGTAGGCTGGGGAGCCAAACTCCTAAAGTTTAGGGTTTATGGTTTCTCCCATATGCGGAAGCTAGGAAAAAGGAAAAGAAGAGGGGCAGGGGTTGGAATCTCATGAAAATGGGAGGGAGATAGTAAGCTAATCATAGGTTTTTTTTCTATTGGAAGATTCGGCTTAAAACAGAATAGAGGGGCTGGGAACATAGCTCACTGGTGGAGTGCTTGCCTAGCATTAGCTGAAACTTGGGTTCCATCCTGAGCACCACAGGAGGTGGAGTGATAAAACCAGAAAAGACAGTGATGTTTAAAATGCTTATGGTCCATATGTGACCTGTTGTCATTCTTCCCAGGACTGGCCCTCCATTCTAATGAGAAATTAAGAGTTGCCGGAAAGGATTGGCATCTTTATTCAGTGGAAAGATTCTCAATATCCTATACCTGGTACCTACACGGAGATTCTCCTTGCCTTTTCTATATTCATGTCTTTTCTCCTCCCTTGTTCAGTTCAGGTACATTTAATAACCTGAAGGCAGCTTCATGTACATTTAATGACCTCACCTCTATTAATTTTGAACTCTAAATTCATCTGTGCAATTATGTTCCCCATATGAAACTTTCACTTCCATGAAGAAACAGTTCTTTACTTATTTTTACTTAATATTTTGTAATCAGACATTTCTCAAAATAGAATCAAGTTTCCAACTCTTTGTTCAAAGAGTGAAATTGTCCTTCATATCTGCTATTCCAAAGAAATATGGTTAGTATGGGAGTCTTTCAGAGAGTGCTTTGGACTTTTGTCCTTGAGTCATGGCATGTACAGTCCATCTTCCTGCATTTCCAGGTAGCTTTCATGGCATCTCCGAGAGGGACCCTGGAATTAGAAAAGGGAAAAATAGACTTTTAAATTTCTTCTTACCATCCTTCTTCATCTATTATTCTTTTCCTTTCCTAATGGTATTCATCTGGATTTGTTGTAAAGGGATCTCAGAAAGCCATAGGACATGTAAGGTGGCATTGACTAGACACAGATGGTGGGAGAACATCCACCACGCTGGCAGGACATATTCCCTGGGGAGAATAATGAGGCTAAGAGTGGAAGAGAGATTTGCCAGGTTCTGTGGTTCCACAAAGCACATGTGCATTGGCTTTGAGAGGCTCTAGGAGGATAGCCAGACTAGCCAGTGCTTGGTTGGCCTTAAGGTGATCTGCACACAGCATCCAATGTGACTATGGAGCACTCAGAACTATACAAAGCAAATCCAGGTTCTGAAAACAAAATATGACCCCCACATCCAACTTCTAATTTTTGCCCTCCAACTCTGATTCTAGGACCTAAAACCCATGGAATCACATTTTAGAGCTATACGATAGTATCCTGTAAAGTCTGAACAGTAAAGTTCTAAACTTAAGGAGCTCCTTGTTAACTTCTTGACAATGGAAAAAGAGTTTTGAGAAAGCAGCACTTGGGTCTCCCTCCTCTACTGCTGCTCTCAGCATTCTCTCTCTCTCTCTCTCTTTTTCTCTCTCTGTCTTCTTTCCTCCCTCCAGCTCTTTCTTCCTTCTACCAACTGTGCCTGGTGAATTTCTTAAACATTCCTTTGTAAGCATGGATAAATTTATAGGAATGTAGTAGAATTGCTAAGAGGCAAAAAAAATGATAAAGTAAAATACTAGAGGTAGGACTGTGGATTTCTCATGGTCAAGACTTAGGCTTTAAGTGAGGCATATGTACAAAGAACAGTGTACAAGTCTGGAGACCCAGCTGGATGGCCAGTCACACTAGACCTTGGAAGAAAGCCTGAATTCCCAGATGGTGACAGTAATTGAGCAGGTCTAAGAAAATAAAGCTTTCCTACAGAGAGGGAAATGGGAATATGTGCTCTCCTGGTCTTTAAAAATCAGGGGAAAAGTGCTTCTTCCTCCAGGACTTTCTAACTGCAAGCCAACAACCATCCCTTATCAGGACCAGAAAATGCATCGCAGCATGCCTCACCTCTATTCATACCTGGATGCTGGTTTTTCAGGTACTTGGTAGAAGCAAATACCAATGCCCTCCAGAGGAACACACTGTAGATCCCAGAACTCAAAAAATCTCCAAAGATGAAGTCACAAAGAACAGAAGATGGCATTCCAGAATCACTGAAAGCAAAATCAGGCAAGCCACAAATAAATGAGACTTGGTATAAACAACAACTATAGGTTAGATTTAGAGGGGGTACAGGTTACAATTATTAGGTACAGATTATAAAATAACTTCAAAGAAATTGAAGAGTGTGTTGGAAATGATGAAAGAGCAAGAGAGTCAGAATTGATGGGTCATACTTTGTAGGCAGTGTTAGGAGATGTGGTGGTGGAGGGAGATGGTATTATTTGAAAAGGGTAGGCGGAATTCTGAACTAATGAAGAAGACTTGGTAGTTGAGAGCTGCATTAGTTAGCTTTTTGTCACTGTGACCAAAATGCCTGACAGGAACAACTTAGAGGACAATAAGTTTATTTTGGCTCATGATTTCAGAGGTTCTGTCCGTGCTTGGCCAATTCCATTGCTCTGGGCCCATGGTAAGGCAGAACATCATGGCAAGAGTGTGGAGGGAGAAAGCAGCTCAGGAAATTGCATCCAGCAAACAGAGAGAGTAGCCAGTGTGACAAGATAGAATCCCCAAGAGTACTCCCTCAGGGATTCACCTAGTCCAGCCATGTTCCACCTTTCCTCAGTTACCACTCAGTCTATCAAGTTAAGATGGGCCCACTAGGTTATAGTTCTTATAGTCAGTCACCTCTGATTATTAATGCAGGAGCTTTGGGGACACCTCATATCCAAACCATAACAAGTGTCCAGCCTTTGCTATTCAGAATGATGCTGTCCACACACTCTTGCTCTGGTATTGATGGTCATCTTTTAGCAAGAAGATAAATAAAATATATAAATATGTATTTCCCAGCTGAAAAATTAAATTCTAAGAATTCTAGTCAGTTTTTTTCATTATCAGATAAACCCTTCACTACATCCTTGAAATCTGTTTCTCAATTATACAAGGTCAATCAACATGAGGAGGAAGAAAAAGTAGCATCGTGAGATAGTAAAGGGATGTTCTTAACTTGGTGAACAGGGCTTGTTGACAGCATCATCAGATTTGGCTGTTGTAGTTAAGGCAACCAACCTGGACAGCACAATCCATCAACTGATCTTGGAAAAAACTTTCTGGTTTCTCAAGGAAGATTTCACAAAACTGTCACAAAACTGTCACAAAACTGATAATCAGCATGCTTTCTTCAAACAGATGAGCCTAGAGAAAAACCTTTTATTTGAGTGTTAGAAGTATACAGGATACCACAAACTCTGGATTTCTCTTTCCATGATGGATTGTTCCAAAGATAAGCCCCATAAAGCCTTCTTGGTTGGGTCTAATGATGCCTTGAACCCATTCTGATAAGCATTCCTCTTGATTCTTTTAGGATATCATTACATTCTCAGAATCATGCATTTCAGTGGTGGTGATATCTTTGCACATCTCAGACACACCAAAATTCTTTAATACCTCAGCTTTGCACTTAAGACCCCTCTGATTCCAGTGTTTTTCCCAAACTACATAGATGACTTCTCCAAGTTTTAGCTCAACTGTGTTCCCTTGATTGCTTTGGTATATTTAATTCTGCAATTGCACCTGCTGCACTTCAAAATTATATCATTTCTTTGAGTTGTTATTATCTGTTCCTCTACTGAAATTTAACTCTCATAATCAGGAATAGGGCATTGTTCACAATCCCACAGTAGCTAGTGTATCTAGCTTGACACATAAAAAGCTATAAATAAATATTTTTGAATGAATGAATAAACTGTCTTTCATTTCCCTCTAATAATAATAATAGTGATAATAAGGAACAGGAGGAGGAGTAGGAGGAGAACAAAAGAAGAAAGAGAAGGGGAAAAAGGGAGAAGAAAGGAGTAGTGGAAGCAGTAGCAGCAGCAGCAGCACAACCAATATATTTTGAGGTGACTGAATCCCATGTCATGGAATAAAATGATTCCTCTTTTTTCTCTACCACGTGATTACAAAAAAAAAAAAAAAAAAAAAAAAAAAGCGAAAAGAAATAGCTCAGGTCAACTCCACATGGTTTCCTCATGCCTCATTTTGCAGTGCCTAGACCTTTCTCTGTAGTTAAAGCTTTATTAGAATCCCTAGTAGAAGCCCACATCAATTTTTTTCTAGAAAGACCTGAAATGATCCCAGTAACAGCAAAGTGAAAATGATACAAAGCATGTCATTTTCTTGCTTTTCAGTACAGAGAGTTCCACTAAACCACTCCCTCTTATTTTTGTCATTTCAAGTTGACCTGTTTTGGCAATCCCTAGGGATATCTTTGAGGGGCAGGAGCTGGATCATTTTTAGTTCCTATAGCTTTCTACAAGTTGGATGAGAACTTTGGAAATTACTTAGCCCATCACTTCCCGAAAGACACAAAAGTGTTTCTCTGTGTATCTAAAGAGAGAAATCAATAGAAGTCAACAGTCACAATACAGCCTTTGAAAATCAGGTGCTCTAAACTGAGTGTGGTGACGCACATCTGTAATTCCAGCACAGGAGGATTCCAAGTTCAAAGCCAGCTTCAGCAACTCAGCAAGGCCCTAAGCAATTTAGCAAGACCCTGTATCAAAACAAAACATAAAAAAGGCATGGATCTGGCTCAGTGATTAAGTGCTCTGGGTTCATTCACTGGTACAACACCATCAACAACAACAAAAAACAAAACAAAAAGGAAAAAAAGAAAGAAAAAGAAAGGAAAGAGAAAATTAAACACTCTGTCCCCAGAATCCCAGCTCAGACTACAGAATAGTGGTCTCAGAGGAGTTTTTAATCTTCAAGTCTAGCAAATACTCCAGAAGATTCTTATAAATAGACAAGTTAGGGAACCCTTGATGTAATAGGTCAGTGGATCAAATCAAGTGTTGATTTAATACCGCACAGGTTTAAAATGGGTTTTCTTTTTGTGAGTAGAAATAAATACTATTGTGAGAAACGATCAAGTAATATATCTCTTGGGAATTCTTTTCCAAGCTGTGTGTTACTCAGCCAGAACATGTAAGATATCAGAGAAGACTCTTAAGCTGGATGGTTAATCTCTTTTTTGAATTTATTAGTCATAAACAAGCAGATCATCCTGTGAGCTGCTAATTGAGGGGTAGCTATTTTTTAAAAAAAATTGAAACTGTCTATCCTCACCACCTTCAAACACTCATTTTTCTATATATCTAGTCCCCTATCTGTACAAAGACTTGGAAGGACTGTGCTCTCAAGAAGAGAGAACTAAAATATGCAGTCTCACTTATTATTCAGAAATTCTCCTTCTTAATAACTTAATTGCTGACTTCAGTTTCTACTAACTCTGCCAGTTTGGCTGCAGCTGGGAAATTTACGTCAACCCAGAGTTATGCTTTTGCCAGTTTACCTCTCAAATTGAGCTTTTGCTCTAGATTATTTTAATGCCTATTCTAGGGCAAAATTTCCAAGAAGCAGTAACATTTTGCTTGACTGCTCTAGGAAATCTTAAATCCGTGTATGGAACCCACATATGGAAATCTTGAAAAATATATTTCAGGGTCCTAACCCAGTTCTAAAATAAATGAACCTACAGGGCTGCAGCTTGGGAAACTATATTTGAGAAGATTTCCAAGGGATTCTTCTGCTTCCATTTCTGGATCCACCTTGGACTAGGCCAGCAGAGAGGGCTAACATGACTTGATCTCATTAGATTCATGGGTAGGTATCATAATTTCCCTTTCCTGTTCCTTCTAAACTATCTTTCTGTACTCCCTGCTATGGAACCATTGGAGACCTTTGTAGGCCAACATTTCCTTCCCCCATGCCCCTATCCCCACTTAAGTGACCCAAGGGACAACATTGGCATATTTAGTGAATTTCACCTCAATATATTACAAAAGAGAAAACATTGGCCTTTTTAATTATTTGTTCTGCACACTTGCATGTTAGAAGAAATCAGTTCAGTGGCCTTTAGTCTAGTAGCTAATTTCACACTTTCAATCCTTGAAAAGTAGGCAAATTCTTTGGGAAAGCTGTTTTTCTCTGTATTCATGAGACTTAAAAAGATTCTCTGAAATTCATCTTATCACTGACATTGCCTGATTTTATGTGTCTTATTGCTTCTGTTTGTCTCCTTTCCATCTTCTAGTTTATGTCTCCGTTAGTAAAACATATAAAACTACATCCTTCCCTTTATTTTATTGCGGGTTTTCTTGGATTTTTGAAAGATTATCAACCATTTTCATAAAGGCCCTGCATTTTGATTTGAGAACCTTTAGATAAAAAATTAGCAACAGGCTCACTTGAGGGATGGGGGAGACAAGTAGTTAAGGAACTTCTCAAGGTCACAGGGCTGCACACAGATAAAATCCCAAGGAGCTCAGGTCTTCTGGTCTCTATATTGCCACTCTTAGATTCTTTTCATTGATTTGTGTTGTACATATTAATGGATCTAGATACAACATTGATTTTTTTGCATCCTCTTTTCTCCATTTAAAGCCCTGCACTTTGTATTGCTGTATTTTCTGTAATTTTTTTAGTTCTCTCAGAGTTAGAATCCAGAAAAATCTTCTTTCTCTAGAACCCAGCAGAACCCTGTGAGAACTCCAAGTAGAAGGCAGATAACACAGTCTTGCAGGACATCCATCAGAATTCATGACAGGGGAGCAAAGAAGAGCCTTTGTTGGGAGAAGTAGGATATAAATTGAATCTGATTTTTCTTTTTCAAGAATACAGACTCTTATGACTTCATTCTCCAGGTAAAGGCTATCGGTTTTGTAGGAGACAAAGGAAGAGACCATAACCACAATAGCCAGCATTCCTATGCCACCTTTTCTAATTCTCCAGCTGCTCAGGTCCATGGTTCTGTGCTTAACTAGCCAAGTCTGTCCAAAGACCTGACTTTTACCCTTTTCTGAAAATAAACCTCTAATTGCCTGCAGCTTCAAGTAAGAGACATCTAGTAGTTTGCTTTAAAAAATATATATATATATATATATTCAATATTTATCTAATGGACAGACAGAGGTCCAGTTGCTTTTTAAATAGTTTCAACAGATCATCCTTCAAAAGTAATCTCATCTTTCTCTTGAAAAAGCTGCTGTCTCAAATATCTGCATCTCTAATGATTTTGCATGTAAATCACATTGTTCTGAGCTTGTGTATTTCTAGCTGAGAATTCAGCTTTCTTGGCCCTGCTAAATGAGGTAGCACACATCTCTCTGATATCTGGTTGTTTTGTCTTATTGTTTTTGTCCTTAAAGATTGATGCCCTTAAAAGAAAATTGCTTATGGTCATTTAAATGGGGTTTCAGCAAATAGCAGTAATAAATTTGCGTGTTAAATATGCCTTCTGCCGCACCTTTTGTTAAAAGCAAAATGATGAGTTCCATACATCTGTATGTCCACAGTTCCTGTTGTTTTGTACCCTAACTTGACTTGACCAAGTAGATGAACTAAGATCATCAAAGCATGTTTACAGAGTGAGTTATGGATAAAGTAGAGGTAAGACAAAATGCATTGGAGTAAAGCTTAGATGTGGGAATCCATTTGATCTTCGTACTTGCATTTGGGTGTTCACATCATTCTTAGTGAACACATTAAAATGTTCCTGACTTAGACCTTGAAGGAATTGTGGTTGTGAATACTTTGTAGTTAAGTATGGTAACTATAGAAACAGAATTTATGACTTGATAAATAATTCTTAAGAAACTTTGTTTCAGAGTCTATGTGCTACCCTATTCTCCTTAGGAGCTGACAGGTAACAGTTGCACAAATGATAACAAAATGTGACCTTTAGCACTATGTTCAGAAAGAATTGAATCTAGTGTTATTAGCTCAACTTTTTGTTAGAAATAAGCAATTTTAAGTATCTTTCCCAGCATATTTGGAGCTATAGTATCCTTGTAAACGGAACATTTCTTTAGATTTCCTTGTTTTCTAAAAGTTACTTTGAATTAAATAAGATGATCTTTTCACCCTTTGATATTATTTTATGTATGACTCTAGCACTTACAGTTTTATATTCTTAAAACTCAGTCAAGCATATGAACTAATTATTTGATTTATAAACAGACACATTGATATATTTATAATTATCAATTCAATGTAGATTATATGAAATCCACATGTGGCTGCTAAAAACAGTGGTAAGAAACAAGACAATATTTAATGGTGTCATCAGGGAAGTTCTTGTGAGGTATTCCTAATATGCTAAGATTATTAGCATTTACCTTATTAATTTTTTCCTACAGAATTAATATATCCACCAAATCATTTTCACTAAACCACAGATTATTTATTAGCTAATCACATATAGTTTGGCATATGTCTATATGTGTGAAGGTCAATAAAAATTATGTGGTTGGTTTATTAACTTTTGACACTGTATTTCCTGGGGCCCTAGGTGCTTCATAGTTCCTGGGAGTAAGTAAGCAATATAGGAATGAGTGTGACTTATGGTTGCCTCTGTTCCAATATCTACTTCTCCCTGAGCAGTCCCAATATTAGTTGAATTAAATATTTGGTGTTCATGTAAAATTTCACCTGGTTAGGGGGGGGGTATTTTGATCTGTTTGAAAAATAACAAAATACTTGGTTTATGCCCCAAGACATTTATCTGAAGTAGACAGATAATTGACAGAAATTTAATTACAAGGTATAAATTATTTAGGTATTTGTGATTATATTCCAGATCTGAAACAGAGAAGCCAGGGTCTTTGCTGGTGGACAAACCTGTCCTGAAATATCCAGAAGGCTCTGAGCCTCCATCACTGTTCTGGCTGTCCATTTACACTAGCTGTATGAAATCTCCCCAAGCAAGCAAGGATAGGTTTGGCTACCTCTCTGTCTCCACTCAGTGTTTCTGAGCAGCCTTTGGCCAGATCTGTCACTCCCTGGGGCTTCCTTTAACACTCCTGACTCCGCCTTGCCCTCCTGGCCAGGCATGGCACTCTGACTACGAAGTGTGTTTACTAGAACTCTTGGCAGCTTCATTTTCACCATTTTCTTTAGAAACTGTCATTTTTTTAAATTGTTAAAACAACATGTACATTGTATTTGGCAACTGAAATAAGTTTTAATATTCTAAAATATCTCTATGCAACACTTTATTATCATATAGCATTTTAATCCCTGACAGCCACAGATGAATTGGAGACCTTGTCTTAGCCTCTAGTGAAAAATTGATTTATACCAATTCAGTTTAGCAGAAGTAATGTTTATTTACTTGTGGGGTAAATTGATCTGTTTATTTTCTTTTTTTTTTTAATATCTTTATTTATTTATTTTTATGTGGTGCTGAGGATCAAACTCAGTGCCTCACGCATGCAAGGCAAGCGCTCTACTGCTGAGCTACAATCCCAGCCCCTGTTTATTTTCTTTAACTCACAAAATAAATGATAATTAACAAACTTTAAAATAATATTTTAAAATATTACAGTAACATTTTCTATGTGGCTACTGTCTGACAAGGACAAGGTAATTTTTAGTTTTATAAATAAAATTTATAATTGAGCATCTTTTAGTCTGTTCAATACAGTGTTACTGCAAATATTATTAAAAATGTATTGAGGAGCTTGGGATGTACCTCAGTGGTAGAGCACTTACCTAGCATGGGTGAGGCCCTAGCATTCCCCCCAAAAAACAAGAAAATAATGTAATATATTGAGTGTTGTGTATCATTTTATGATTCAATAATATTGAATGTTATACAATCTATGAGTGGCTTGTTTTGCAGCTCTTTGAGTGTTATCAAACCATTAAGTTTCTTCCAATTACAAATGAAAAGTTAGTAGCAAGATAGAAATAAGTAGATGTGAATCAGATTTGCAAAGAGATAGGGATGAAATAACAAAGATAGCACTTGAACTATTTGAAAGGTCTGAAGAAATGAGAACAAAAATCAAGAACAAAAAAAAATCCTATTTAAAAATTGACTAATTATCTGAATAGACATTTCTCAAGAGTAGAATAGTGGTTAGCAGAAACTGGGGAATATAGTGGGCAGTGAAGATGGAGACTGTTTGCTAAGTGGGTACAACAGTACCAGTTAGGAGAAGTAGTTCTGTTGTTCTATGACACAGTTAAACTAATATAATTAATATTGCATTGTATATCTCAAAATAGTTCAAAGAAAGGATTTTGAATATACTTGCCATAAAGAAATAATAAAAACAATAATTTAAGGGTTTCTTCTTTTTATTCTTTAAAACATTATTATTTATTTCTTTTTAGTTTTACATGGTAGTAGAATGTATTTTGACATATCATACATGGGGTATAACCTCCCATTCTTGTGGTTGTACATGATGTGGAGTTATACTGGTCGTGTATTCATAGATGAACATAAGAAAGTTATGTCTGATTGATTCTACTCTCTTTCCCATTCCCATCCCTCCACCCTTCCCCCCAAATAATAAAATTTTAAAGTGATAGATATGCCTATTATTCTAAGTTGATCTAATGTATACAAGAATCAAAACCTCACATTATACCTCATAAATCTGTATAAATGCTGTGTGTCAATCAAAAATGAAATTAATTAATTAGAAAATATTTTAAAATGGAGAGTATACTTTGGGCAATAGGAGTGACAGAAGGTAAAGTTTTTATGCAAATGTGAATGATAGCCTCTGAGCATGGTAGCACACTAGCTTTATTAAATTAAAGGACTAAACAAAGAAAAATGAAAGTAAGTTTGCAAAGGAAAGTTAAGATCGGATTACAGAGACCTAGTATTCCAGATTAAGAAATGCATACTTTGGTTTGCTATGTAGTTGTTTACTAAAATTTTTTGTTTAGTTTGAACCTGGGAGTAGAATCAAGGACCTGTGCAGTATATCACAGTATTCTCAGAATGCCACTGGAGACAGGAGACGATAGAGACAATAGTGACTCTTGAGAAGAGTCCACACAGAAAATGAGGGGGGAATTGAAAAGAGAAAGACAGATTAAGGAGAAGGATCAATAGTAACTTGATGACTGATTTTTTTTTTTCTCCTAGAAGATAAAAGGAGAAAGGAGCCTTTCTATAGAATATTGCTTTTATATTCTTATGAGATACATTTATTATTTATTCATTGAGTTAATATATCTCTAAGTTAGGGATGATCAAATTTGTTGACAGCATTATTTTTTTAAAACGAAAACCATCTAACAGTGTTTAAAATCTGCTGTATATTGTTTTTGATCATAGGTTGTTATTGTGTAAATATTTTTCTTCATCTGCTGCATATCATATTCACATGGTAGAATGTTTTCATCTTTGAGTTAAATATTTACAGCTGCCAAAAATTCCTGGCATGAAGCATTGTGCAGTCCCACTGAGCCTGTGTTTATGTTAGACATCCCACGGTCCATTTAAAGGCTAGGTCCCTTCACTGATGACTTGCTGTGTAAGCAGGCCAGCATTTGCTTCTCTGGAGTTCTTTATCTGCTCATGGTATGGGGCATAATATATTCCAAGAAGTAATTTTAGCCAGGTGTGGTGGTACATACCTGCAATTCCAGTGACTTGGGAGGTGGAGGCAGTATTATTGAAAGTTTGAGGCCAGCCTCAGCAACTCAGTGAGACTCTCAGCAACTTAGCAAGACCCTCTCTCAAAATAAAAAGTGAAAAGGACTGGTGATGTGGCCCAGTGGTAAAGCACTCCTGGGTTTAATCCCCAGTGTCAGAAAAAAAATTTATTTTGGAAATGAAAGACATTGTGTGCGCATGTGTGTACGAGAGAGAGAGAGAGAGAGAGAGAGAGAGAAAGAGAGAGTGTAATAGTCTTAACAGAAAATTGAATTTGAAGGAGTCATTTAACTTTTTTCATTATATTTTAATTTATTATACCTTAAATTGAGTGCTAGCAAGGATTATGAGCATGAGATTCCAGAGATCACAGGAAATACCCCATATGAGGCTCAAGGATCTTCATGAGGGGTGATCTGTGGCCTGAAATCCTTGGTCAGATAGTTCTATGTCTTGTGGTGGTTATTAGCTATGGCTTATTTTATTTTATTTTATTTTTTATTTTGGTACTGAGGATTGAACTCATGGGCACTTAACCACAGAACCACATCCCCAGCCTCCCCCCTTTTTTTTTTATTTTATTTAGAGACAGGATCTCACTGAGTTACTTAGCACTTTGCTAAGTTGCTGAGCCTGGCTTTGAACTCACCATCCTCCTGTCTCAGCCTCCTGAGCCGCTAGGATTACAGGCATGCACCACCATGCCCAGCGCTATTAGGTATGGTTTCAATTGCCATGCTGATTTAAGTAGTGACATTTCTATTAGTTAACAGTGCTAACATTGGTATCCATTCTACATAAAACACCATTCTAGACACTATGGGGAATATAAAGCTGAATACATTAGCCACTCTCCACATCTTCAAGGAAATTAGACTTGTAGTTTCTAGAAATATATTACACTATTTATTATCTCTGATTTCAAATAGCTCCATTTTGATCATTGTGGTTGTTCATGACATGATGGGAAATAAGGTATTTTGTTGATTAAGATTAATCCAATTCAGATGAAATTCTATACATTATTCAAGAAGGGAATTATTTCCTATCACAGAACAATGGACAGACAAGTCTGCCCAATTACCAATTAGCCAGAGCCTACTTTCATTAAATGTAGGTGGTAAAGGTGGTAACAGTGAATCCTATGGCAGCTTCAGATATGTGCAAATGCCCTGGGATGAGTCAGCCCCTGGCAGTCTGCTATGAAAGCTCACTGGGCAGTACCATTCTGCCCTTGATGCATTGCTAGGCGATTAATCAATGCTGAAATTAAAGTGACAATAGCTACCATATCCCTGACCTTGGGGTATATGTTACCTTTTCCATATTGAAGCGGATAAATTATAGAACATATTATTAAATATGACTTGTAAGTTCCCAGATTTAAAAAAAAATCTATAATCACTGAAACCCTGCATGTGTTTACTCAATATAAGTCATGTAAGGGTAACCTCATTTCTTCCTTTGTGAGGGAGATGTAACAGTTTCCATCAAAGCCTTTACACATTTTTAATGTCTTTCTGGAAATATCTAGGGGCATTTTGGTGCATTAGTAACCAATTAAATCATTCAATTAAAAATGGGCAATAAATTGATTCCAGAGGAAGATTTATGATTGTAGTCTCTAGAAAGTAACAAGAATGATGCTCAAAACAGCAGGACTAGGAACTGGAGAGGTTTTGATTAGGAATGACAGTAGGAAGAGGACAGCTGTCTTCAATATTAAAGAATCCTTGGCAAAAGAAAAAAGGGACTTATTCTACAAGATTACCAAAGTGTATGTATGACCAAATAATAATAATAATAATAATAATAATAATAATAATAATAATAATAATAATATCATTATTTGCCATAGGAGGCAAATAGTTTTGTGAAGCCAGAGTGCTCTAACAAATTTTACCAACAGAAACACCTTGAGCTGCCTCAGAATCTGGTGAGTTGTGGCACCAGATCTTTGCTGTACAAGAACTATGGCCATTTGGCAGGGATGCTGTCCCAAGAAATTAGAGCATGCGATTGGCCTTAAGGTTTCCCCTAACCCTGACATTTCTCCTCTGTAAATTTATAGAAATGCATCTATGGGACTTAGATGGGCCCTGTCATCATCAAGAAAAACTATTTATCCCCTGAGTGTCAGATGTCTAGTTTTTCTTTAGTTCATTTTATGCACGAGGCTAGTTGAAAAATTAGAGGGAACTTTGGCCTCTGAGATGATCGGAATGGAATCGATACTTCTTTCCCCACTCCTTATTCTTTAGTTCTTGACCGAGTAATTTTGTAATTTGCCTCTTATCTGGGATGTTGGGAAGGAAACTGGCTACAAATGATCAAAGATGAGGAAGAATTCTTCTTTGTTACAAGAGATAAGGTGGGGTCTTGTCCCCTTCTTCACAGGGGAAGATTCCTTGCTTGGCCCTTGCCAACACAACCTTGCAACTTTGTCTTTGTTTCTGGAGAAGGGAAAGACTTCTAGACTTTGAAGCATCTGGTGAAGCACGGATTTCCATTTTGGATTTCTGCTGTACACTTTGAGCTAGGCTATCACTGTAGACTCCCTGGAGGCTTGGACCATTTGGCTGTTAATTAATGCCAAAGATCTCGCGATCCTATGCAAATTTTCTCCAAAGGTTACACTGCCAGTTACATATTTTCTGAGATTGCCACCAGAAAATAGGTTCTATTCTACAAAGACATTCCTTGTGTAATTCCATTTATCTGTGGAGACAAACTCTAGTATGATTTTCTTTTTCTTTTTTCTTTTCGGTACCAGGGATTGAACTCAGGGCACTTGACCACGGAGCCACATCCCCAGCCCTATTTTGTGTGTGTGTGTGTGTGTGTGTGTGTGTGTTTTAGGACAGGGTCTCACTAAGTTGCTTAGCACCTGGCTGTTGCTGAGGCTGGCTTTGAACTTGCAATTCTCCTGCCTCAGCCTCCTAAAGTTCTAGGATTATAGGCGTGCGCCACCTTGCCCGGCTTTGAGTATGATTTTTAAAGCATCAGATTAACTAATAGTTTTTGTTTTTTTTTTTAATTCAAGTATATTCCTATGAAGAAAGAGCTGTTTATCCTCTGTGTGTGTGTGTGTGTGTGTGTGTGTGCGCGCGCGCGCGCGCGCGCGCGCGCATGAAGGATTGAACTCGGGACACTCAATCACTGAGCCCCATCCCCAGCCCTACTTTGTATTTAAATAAAATACAAAGTATTTCATTTTAGACAGGGTCTAAAAGACAGGGTCTTTTATTTTAGACAGGGTCTCACTGAGTTGCTTAGCACCTTGCCATTGCTGAGGCTGGCTTTGAAGTCAGGATTCTCCTGTCTCAGCCTCCCAAGCTGCTGGGATTACAGGCATGTGCTACCATACCTGGTTAGGCAGATTTTTGAAGCATCATTGACCTGTTTAGAATCCCAAAGAAATAAATACCACTCAATAGTATGAAGCAAATCTGAGCTTCTACTTTCTGACAGAGCAAGTGAGCTTGAAATTTACCTCTTTATTCAAAGTTCATGTGGTTTGACTCATTAATTGCAAAAATAATATGTGATTTTTTAATCTGGTAATTTTGATTACCTAATTATAAATTATAAAATGCAATACATAATTTTAATATCCTGCACAATGCAACTCTACAGGATATATAGAGGTTTGGTAGTGGTTAGTAATCCTTGCATATGACTGACTCTTAGATAACTTGTGATTTTATCATTTGAATTCATTTGACTTTTTATTAATTGCATTTATTTCTTAAGAATAAGGGATTTTTTAAACTCAAAATTTAATTATAAAAAATAAGTTTTTTAATTTTTTCTTTCATCTCCCCAATCCCCAACCCCTATCCCCATTCTCTGGTAAATGACATTCTACTACTCTTCATCTATGACTTTTTAGTTTCCACAAACATATGTGATCATGCAGAAGAATGTATTTCTTTTCCATATATTTTTTATTTGTTCTTTTTAGATATACATGAAAGTAGAGTGCATTTTAATGTGTTATACACACATGGAATATAACTCATTCTAATTATGATCCTATTCTTGTGGTTGTAGAGGATGTGGAGTTACACTGGTAATATAAGAATGTATGTCTTAATTGATTTTTTTTTTTTTGGTACTGGGGATTATACTCAGGGGTACTTGACCACTGAGCCATATCCTCAGCCCTATTTTGTGTTTTATGTAGAGACAGGGTCTCACTGAGTTGCTTAGCGCCTCGCCATTGCTGAGGCTGGCTTTGAACTTGCGATTCTCCTGTCTCAGCCTCCCTAAGTGCTGGGATTACAGGCTTGAGCCACTGCCCCTGGCTTCTTAATTGATTTTTAATGCTGCTACTCAGTGCTATCTGAGGACAAGTGCTAATCCATAAACAATTAAGAGTTCAAAAGATAAGCACAATAATCATTAGCATTTAGAAACTTTGGTAGTAACTTTACATTGCCACAACAATTTCATAGAATTTTATAAAACTTAATCAGCCCAGCAAGGATTAATTAGTTAATTTTTAAATATGTTTTAGTTGTCAATGTACCTTTATTTTATTTAAATAGATGCAGTTCTGAGAATCAAGCCCAGTGCCTCACACATGCTAGGCAAGCGCACTACCACTGAACCACAACCCCAGCCCTGGTAAATTTTTTTTTAAAGTACTTTTTATCTCAGTTTGGGAAAAGAACAAATGAGGAGAAAGGACAAACAGAAGTTCCTAAAGGAAATATAGGCCAGCAAATCCAATTTAATGGTTTATAAGATCCCTGATCCAAACACAAGAATGTAGGGATTTGAGGGTCTGCTCCCCAGATTCCCTCTTTCTTCACCTTATCATGCTGTCAAAAATCCTCAGTGCCTATTTTTCAGATAACTACAGATACCTCTAGGGGACGCTGTATTGAACTGCCCATTTTATCTCCCTCTTATATTCTGATAATTTGGTGAGATTAGCTGACAGAACTGAGGACCTGGGGTCCTTTTGGGATCCAAGAGGTCCCTGTGGTGATGAGCCTCATCTACTTATGATTAAGGAGGAGGATGGCTTAATCCTGCAAAACCAGATTGCAAAGCATCAGCCACAGAGGCTACCCGGGCCCAGCCTTCCTCTCAACTCTCTGCTCCAATGTCCTCTGTCCTCTGTTGCTCTGAAAATGCCCGCCTTATAGTTTCACAGTGACATGAAGGGAAATGATGGAAGAAGAGAACCTGCAACAGGAAATGCGGGGTGGAGGGGTGGGATCTAGCTGTGTGATCTAGAAGGAACTAGTGTACTTGGTATTTAAGGATTTGTGACACCATAGTTTAAACCTTTATGCTTCTGTCTTCTATCCTTAGCCACCTCTCAGCGGCCTATGCTGAAGTATTAGAGTGTGAGATACTTTATTTTTCTTATTTCTAGTGCAACCAAATTCAATCTTTAGTTTTGGTTTTCATTTTTAAGGTATTGTCGCAGCTTGAATTGCTGGTGTAAACTGGGCTGCTTATTGAAGGATGTTCTATCCACGGGCACTATGGATGCACCACTTACAATATTAAAAATATCTTCATTAAGTATTAAAAAACTGGTATTTGTATTTCCTGTAATTATTTTAAAAACGCTAAGAGTTTGGAATAGACCTATTTTTAACAGAATAGCTCAAAACTAGATTCTTAAACTTTTCATGAGATACAAAGAGTTACCAACTTGTTAAGCCAATGCATCTTCTTCCTGTCATATTTACCATCTCACTTTATATCTCATGCTGTGAGCATGAGAGGCCCATCTTGCTGCCTAAAAGAGCCTTGATTGTGTTCACTATGATAGTGTGCCTTTATCCTCTGAGATGAGGTATGTGTTTTAAGGGTCATTAAGTTGTTACTTTTTATGGACATATGGCATTTCATGTTAGCCTCCTGCCATCAAAGATTTCATGCACATATGTTGGTTAACTATGGTTGGAGCCTTTTGCTCATGGATATCCTGAATAATCATAGCTACTGGTTTTTCCTTTCTAGGGCTTTTGGTTTCTATGTTAGCACTACCATCACCATCACTGCAGTATTTACTGAGGAACCTCCATGCAGATGGGTAGACCCTACCCCATACAGCATAGATATATTATTGAAATAAAAAGAAATGAAAGAGGGAACTAACATTTATGACGTATTTATTATGTGCCAAGAGTGTTATATGTTATCATAGTGAACCTTCCTAACAACACTGTTAGGAGATTTTTATCTCCCTTATCTAAATGAGAAAGTTCAATGTCATAGAGTCAAACAATGAAATTCAGATCCAAGGTGTTGGGCTTCTGGTACCCCTATGCTTGATACCATCTGTGTTCTTCTAAGCATATTTAAACTATTCTGTTCACCTGCCTTAATGTTTTGTGTGGGTTTAGTGCTTTAATGTTTCATGAATAAGTATTACAGCATGGTCTTATCTCTAGATAATATTTTACATAAAATATTTAAAAAGCAGTATTAAATATAAAAGGTAATATAAAGAAGTCACATGAGACAGTAGAAACCACCTCACAATGGAGAAAGAAGAGGTCTGGGTTTTAAGTTTAGATCTGTAATAAGCTGTGACTCTAAGTTTTGACAAATATTTCATATATTTAAGACTATAATATAAGAAAACAGGGTTATATAATTTCTAAAGGTCTAGCTTTAAAACATGTCTATACTCAAAACCTTAAAAATTTCTTGAGCTTTTTTTTACATTTACCTATTATCAAAAAACATTTTTAAAAGAATTTCTAGCCGGGTGCGGTGGCGCAAGCCTGTAATCCCAGCACTTAGGGAGGCTGAGACAGGAGAATCGTGAGTTCAAAGCCAGCCTCAGCAATGGCGAGGTGTTAAGCAACTCAGTGAGACCCTGTCTCTACATATAACACAAAATATGGCTGGGGATGTGACTCAGTGGTCCAGTGCCCCGAGTTCAATCTCTAGTACCAAAAAAAAAAAAAAAGAATTTCTGTTTTTTCTGATTTTGTGTGAGTTAGGTTGTAAAGAAACTTAGTCTGATTGCAAGAAATTATGATAATAACAGCAAAACACATAATAATAACATGCCTACTTTCAAAATTGCATATTATCTATAACCCTGCAATCCTACAAAATACTTGTGTTGTCATCTCCAGTTTATAGATAAAGAAATTGAGATCAAATAAGTTAATTCAATTGCAACACAAGAGGTATATTATTTATGTCATGTCATATCATATCATATCAGACTTGAGTTTAGACCCAGGTTTCCTTGCATTCCCAGCCCATTTTCATCACATCATTCCAAAAGGAAACCTCACCTCACCAGTGTTTGAACTTCCAAGTAGGAAGGGCTTTGGCTGGGAGCTGGCTGCTGCCTCACTTCCCTTGTGAAAGCTCTGTCCTGTCTCTGCAGCTCAGGGCAAGACACCAGCAGGCATGATACTGCAGAGGGAAGCAAGGGGAACTCTTCCTTGTTCCCTCCAAGGAAAGACATGGGGGACCCCTTGGTGGAATGGAAGAACCCGGCCTAATGGAGTAAGTCCGATCCTATATTCTAAATGTAAGTACCATTACTGAAAAGAGAAGAATGAATGCATCAAGTTTCACACTAAAGGATGAGCAGAAGACCTAGAGTCGTTTTCCTGAGAGGTGTTTTAGTATGGATGTGTAGATAGGCCTTAAAAGTTACTGGTTGAGAAAACAGATTGTGCAGATTCTTATGAAGTAATGAATTGACACTTGGCATATTTGCTTTGATGGTTGCCAGAGCTGGGAAGCAGAGTCAGCACTTTTCCTTGATAAAAGCCAGTCTTCCTCTCCAACTAATAATAATAATGATGAAAAGTGCAACTACATTATTGGCATGATACTTTCTGTTATCCACAACGTTAGGTGTTTTGTGATTATTCCTTTTGGTTTTCCTGATAGCGGTCCTAGCCAAGACTTTGTCTTCTGTTTTACAGATGAGAAAACAGTGATCCAGAAAAGTTAAACACCTTGGTCAAATCATACTGAGGCAGGAGCACATTTTAACCCATAGTCTATTTAAAAACTTTTCATTGGAAATAATTTTGAATTTTCCAAAAAAAGATGAAAAAAAGAAAAAATCAGCATAAAACACGAATGTATCTACCTACTTAGATTTGCCTGTTAGTATGTTAGCCTATTTCACACCCTCCTGTTATGTGCTCCCTCAGAAGAAGAGAGTCTATCATTTATTTTTAGAATGCTGGATTTAGTTATGATCAGTATGGTGTGAATCTTCTTGTTCAATGTCCTAGAGAAATTCTGAACTTTAAATATTTTTGAAATAGATGATTCTGTGTCACACGGTGGTTATATAAAGATTATGAATGATACTATTGCATAAGTCCAGCTGGAGTGAGAAATACCCACCTTTTGCAAATGGCTCTTCTAAAATGTTTTTGATTTTGCTGATTATTTCCAAAGAATATTGACAGAAGCCTGGCAGTGACTTTAAAAATGCCTCCTGTGTTCTTTTTCCTTACAGAAATTTCCTTTGTGAGTATTGTTTTCTTTTTCTTTTTAGGCCTCTTTACTTACTGTATTGTTGAAATCAAAATTAAAGGCAAGTTACAGTTCCTTGGACTTTCAAACGATATGTCCAGAAGGGGGCAGACTTGCACGCTGTAAGTCTCCCTCCTTAGGCGATCTGCTTGTTGATCTGTACCTTGGCAACCTAGAGAGATTTAATAATGAATTAAAACGGAAGTCTTATATTTGTTTGGTACAGGATTTCTAATAAGACATCAGACTTAAAAGGTTTACAAGTACAATATGCTCTATTCAGTGTAGCCTAAATATGCTACAAATATATATTTGTTTGAATCTGTTTTTCTTTCTGTGGCGACACTAATTTTCTTATATTTCTGAGGTTTTTAGTTTTCTTCCCATGCTGGATAGCTCTTTTTCCCTGTTGGATAGTCACCAAGAGGCTTTTCACTGGTGAATGCATTTGAAAGTAGGGAACTTTATAACGGTAAAAAGATTTTCTACATTTGATAGTATTATTTAATTTGCTCAGCTGCCCATAGGAGGAATAGTGAAAATCTAGGAGTTGTAAACCCACTTCTTGAGTGGGCCACTTGGGCATGGAGTAGTATTCAACCCGCCCCCTCCCTCCCGCCTTGCCACCAACCTTCCCCATCTTCTGCCTACCTGGCAACATCCCAATCCGTCTAATGACACCATCTAGTGGCTGCCTTCCCGAACTCCAAGAATTCCTTTCTGGCATCTTGGTTGCATCCTTGGTGAATTAAGGCTGTCCAGGGAGACTCTTCTTTTTGATAGTGGATAATCATTTTCTTACTACTGCTTTGCATGCTAGAGAAGTTTTACAGTCTTTCCAGGAGTGAAGGTTGAAAGTTTATACAATTTGGTAATTATATATACAATTATATATAAATAATGAAAGATTATATATAAATGTATATAATGAATAAACATCAGGTCCTCAGGTAGTGGGAATGTGCTGGTGAGGAGCCCTGAAGCCTAACGACTGTCAGTTTTTATTTGTGTCTTTCCCTCTTACTGAATCCACCTATCTTTCCTGTCATGTTATGTGCAGTCTTCGTTCTTGTGTGAGCTTAAAAAAGAAAAAAAAAAAGCCACTCAAAAGCCACTATGGTTATTCTCTTTGCTAAGTCTTGACCTGAAGGTACTCACTATCATTTTGAGATGAAATTAGACATAGAGAATTTGCCGTTGAGCTCCAGGGATATTTTCATAATCTCCTCCTGCCTGCCTCTTCTGAAAACAGACTCCCACCTCAAAAAGAAATATTCAGAGGTTAGGTACAAGGAGGTTTCTAATTCAGATTGTTGTCAATTCTACTTAATTATTGGCATTATAATAGTATTAGTTAGCAGTTGATTTTAAAAATTAATTTTGGTCCGAAATATAAGCCAGTTCATCTATGATCTACGTTAGGGCTTCTCAGCCTGGCTATAAAAACTAACAACCACATATAGCACCTTTATAAAGGAAACTACTATCAGTGTTCCAAATAACAAGCTTAGAAATGAAATTTGAGAAAACAACCTGCTTGTAAACCAGGGCCAGTCTACATGACCTGGAAGACAATCTGGCATTTCACTCAGTATTCTGTGTGGAGCATGATAGTCTTCAGGCTTCACCTCTGTGATTTCTTGCCGTATCTGCACACATCTCCTATCACTTGATAATTCTCAAAATTTCCTCACTTTAAAAATCATATGTATTTACAAGGTTAGTGGTATGTTGCTGTCCCTTCAAAGGAACATCAGTATCATTTGTCATTAAGTAGAAGATAACCACAAAAATAAATGCAATGACATAAAACTGAAATTAAATACTAAGCAGATACTGAGTCTGCCTGAGGCCTGCTCCTTGTATTTAAAAAGGAAGATTAGAAAATGCTGGAGAGGCTTGAAGTAAAACTGAGAAGCATAGACTTTATTCTAGGCTTAATCAAAGTTTTTTGAAAGATAATTAGAAGAGGACTACATTTCTCTGAAAGCAAATCTGTGGTTCTTGATGTCACATTCAGGTTCCGAGATTGTCTTTGGGAACCAGAGAATGGCCTGGTCTTTCCTTTGGTATACATTCTGTGTGCCTTTGAGATTCTTTCCATTAGACTGTTGCAGTGTGGAATTATATGCTATGAAATACTGTGGCAGACTTTGTTCTTCTTTTTTCTCTGCATTGCTCATAGTTTATGGGTATGAGCCTGACTTCCCATGGCTATTGTGTTACGATCAACATATGTGGAAATGAATGAAGTGGTTGGCCCTCAAAATATCAGTGCCCTCAATCTCACTCCCTTCTCACAACCAAAGAGGAGCTGAGAAGTAAGGAGATGGGAAGGACCAGCTCACTGCAATCTCTTACATGGTTTAAAGGAAAATGAGTCCTTTGTTTGTATAGTGATATAGTGATATGAATACACATATGCATCTTAGAGCTTGATTTGTAGAACAGAATCAGTATCAACATTATATAATTTTTTCTCGGGTTCAGAAAATAAAGTATCAGAAACACAGCAATGGAGATATATTTGGGCCAGCATTCTAAATAATATTTCTTATGCATATAAGTACATTTACAATTTACAAATTTGAAAATGCTTTCGTGTGTGTGCGTGTGTGTGTATGTCTGTGTGTGTGTGTGTGTGTGTGTGTGTGTTGGAAGGCCTATAGCTGTTAGAAAATTTTATTATCTGATATTTTAAAGAAAATGAATCAAAATGTAAGGCAAGCAAGTGACCTATTCACCTTTATGCATATAAATGATCATTAAAATCACAGGTATAAAATCACAGTATGCACTTTTTGCATAAGGACAAAACATCTGTTCAGATGAAATGGAGGTGGCTCCACAAAGAATGCTCTAGTTTTAAATGGCACTTGCCAACTTTTAAAAGCATTATCTAGAACACCTTAGGGCACAATGTGTAGTAATGTGGTTACTATAAGGCTGTTAGATTCATTGCCAAATAGTGTTCAGAATCCAGGAATCAGATAAATTAGATTTTAATTGGGTTTTAAAGCTGAGCAAAATAAGTAGATAAGGTAGACTTGGTCAGAAACATATTAATGTAATAAAAATTTTAGTTCCGTCAGGCTCTTGCATGAAAGACCAGGCAGCTCTCATTAGTGGGAGGTATCATGGAGCAGCCCAAAGAGATTGATATTCATACCTTGTGTGAGCCTGGAATCCACCTGAGTCACATTACCTGGAGCAGTGGAGAAATAGACTCACCCCAAACTCTCAGTTATAGAATTTCAAAGAAAATCTAAAGTGGAGTCTTACCAAGCTGATAGGACACTCAAACATAGAATTTATTATTATTTTGCTAGAGCTTTTTTTAAAAAACAAAGATCTGAGAGGCAGCACCAAGTTGTATATGTCCTGAATATGTTGAATACCTGATATTTGGACACAGATAGTTGAAATTGCTCATTGGAAGTCACTGTCAAATTTAGACTTGTGATGATTATTATTTATTTATTTATTTTGGAACTGGGGATTGAACTCAGCAGCACTCGACCACTGAGCCACATCCCCAGCCCTATTTGGTATTTCATTTAGAAACAGAGTCTCACTGAGTTGCTTAGCACCTCACTTTTGCTGAGATTGGCTTTGAACTCTGGATCCTCCTATCTTAGCCTCCAGAGCTGCTGGGATTACAGGTGTGTACCACTGTGCCCAGCTGACTCATGACTTTTTAAGATTTAACCTCTGTGGAAGTCTGTCCTTCTCAGTCTGTCTCTTGCCTATTATTTAACCTATCTTCTTACATTGGAATAGATTCAAATGGTCTTTCTCTTAATGTAGTTATAAAGTACATCTACTGAACTCATTTTGTTTTATTATGGTCTGTAACTTTTTTTCTTAATATACATGAGTTCTTCTTTAAAGCATATTAATTGCTACCTCCTCTCCCCTACCCTATTTGCTCTGGGACTTTTTAAACTTTATTTTTATTTTTTGATTATTTATTTTGCTCATTTTATCCTAATTTTTTATCCTACAATTAAGCATTTGTCAAGAAACTGTTAGAAAACTATGAGAACTAAAAGTTCAGTAACGAACTTTCTGACAAGAGAGTTTTGTTTTGTTTTTAAAAATAAATTACAAAATGCTTATTACAAGTGTAAAGATGCAGATAAGTACTTGATCATTTGGCAGTAATTTTTCTGTGGGAATATTCATTGCTCTTGTTGTAAATCCCTTTACCAGTTCTTAGTTCCAAGCTCTTTCTTTGCCTGACAACCTGAAGAATGGAAACTTCTAACAGGCAGGGGTGAAGGTTGTGTTACAAACTATGCATCCATGCCTGTGAGAGGTTGTCAGGATCCCTCCCTCTGGAATGCCATGCTTCCTTCTGGAGCACTTCTGTTGGTATAGGCCAGTGGTCTACATGGCAAGTGTGTTTCATTAGAACACCAGTCAGTTAGGCTGAGATCCAAGGGTTGATCCCAGTTTGGCTCAGTGAGCAGTTCTAGTCTGTGGTCTCAGGGATAAAATAAGAGAGACCATCTCCACTTCTGAAGAAATGCACAAACAATTGTCATGTAGTGGTCTAGGCCAGCCAACTGTTATGTGATCCTCCTCAGAAAAGATAATTATTATTTCCAACTCGGGATTATATGCAGTGTTGATATGGAAGATTCAGTGTCAAACAGGAGATATTTCTTCAAGCAAGAATATTTCTCCCTGTGCATGTGGTAACATTTATTCACCTTAGCAACATGATACTTGTTAAATCTGAGCACCTAGACCCAAAATGCACAGTCTCTCATGTTTGTGCAAGAACATGTACACTGATGAGAGACCCCGTCATTACCATTGTGGGACTCTAGACAACCTGCAGGAAAAGCCTAACAGGGCCCAGTTGTATTTCATGTGTGGGGATCATTATTTTTGCTTATGTACCACTAAACTAGAGAGATAACCCTGACCTAGTCTAAACCCATCACTGAAACTGATTTCTAGGCAAATGGCTTAACAAAACAAACAAATAAATAAAGCATGAAGTGGCTAAGTTCATAGGAAACATTTATTAGGGCTGATCTTTCAAACAATTATGCTACCTTTGAAAATCTTAAAACTCAGATATGTGTACTTTTTGCAAAGAGGTGAGACCTCAGTTCTGGATGCACAGATTTCTTAATAAGAAAATTTATCTTCTAACCACATTAATGTTCCTGACCTACCATCAATTTGGTGCTCAAAATACATTTTTTTTTTTACATTGGCAATAAGAATTTTCAATGATCTAATCCCTAACTACTCACAGTTCCCATTGTAACCATTTGTACAGCTGTGAAAAGTGAGTTCCCTGGACAGCACTAAGAATAATTAAAATGGAGTAACACTATGAAGAGTCTGATGCATATAAAATGTAGATTACTTGGGAAATGCAAATCAAATCTATACTGAGATTTCATCTCACCCCGGTGAGTATGGCAATCATCAAAAATACAAATAACCATCATTGCTGACAAGGATGTGGGGACAAAGGTATACTCATATATCATTGGTGGGACTACAAATTAGTCCAACTCCTTTGGAAAGCAGTAAAAAGACTAGAAATGGAACGACCATGTGACCCTCCTATCCCAATCCTCTTTGATGTTTATCCTAAAGAGCTAAAATCAGCACACTACAGTGATCCATGTGTAACAACATTTATAGCAGTACAATTCACAATAGCTAAATTATAGAATCAGCCTAAGTGTCAAACAAATGGATAATGAAAACGTGATATATGTGTGTGGTGTATGTATACACACACACATACACATACATACACACACACACACACACACAATGGACTTTTATTCAACCACAAAGAAGGGTGACATTATATATCATTCACTGGTAAATAGATGGAACTGGGGAATGTCATGCTAAATGAAATAAGCCAGACTTAGAAAATCAAGGATTGAATATTCTCACTCACATGCAGAAGCCAGAGAGAAATAAAGTATAAAAAGAAGGGGAAAAATATATGAAAATAGGAGAGCAGTGGAGTAGAGGAAGGGGATCAAGAGGATAGAGGAGGGATAGGAAAAGGAGGAAGAACAACTGAAATTGACCAAATTATACTATGTGAACATATGAATATATCACAGTAAATTACAATTTATGTGTAACTATAATGCATCAATTTATGAAACAACAAATGACTAGAAGAAATGCCAGTAGAGTAGAGGAAGTGGATCATGGGGAGGAAGGAAAGAAGGGAATGGGAAAGTACAGATGATTGAAATTGATTAAATTATGCTATATGCATTCGTGAATGTGTCAAAATGAACTCAACTATTATGTATAAGTATACTAAACCGATGAAAACTTGCAGGCTGACTTGAGACAACTGGATGGACCAGGAACCAAGAGCCAGGAAGGCAGTGATTAGCTCATAACGACACATCCAGAGTTTGACAGAGATGATCCAGTCCCCTGCTCTGTACTCCATGCCCCTCTCATGGCTGACCCTTATGCCTGTCCCAGTGATATTCTAGATTCTGTTTGGCTAAAATGTTTTTCCCAGTTTACATTTATAATAGACATAAAGAAACTCAAAGAGAAAGCATCGTTGTAGAAGAGAGTAATGAAAGCAGCAGAAGTATGATATAGTGAGCCCTGAATCCTAAAAGTTTGACTTTGCCAGGCCAAGTACCTTATGATAGGAGCAGAGAGTCAAAGGAAGGGGTCTTGACTGTAATATTCCTAAAAATGGTTGCCATTTATTGTTCTCATCCATTGAGGAACAACTTGCCTGAATCATCAAACCAGAGGCAGTTATTATATCCCTAGAAGCTGAAGAGTGAGGATTAATTAGGATGCCTATCAGTCTGGCTGCAAGTCTCACTTGTGTTCTACTTTCTATCCTTGCTTGCAGGAAAATTGTGAGAGACACAGTGTAGAAATGAAAACCTCTACAGGGAATGGTCCATTTGATACACTGAGATCAACAAGTTCCATTTATAGACATAAGGCTTCATTGAATCCTGGCTGAAGTGAAGTCCTTCAGAATGTATAGCTCATAAAACAACTTTTCAGCTAAAAAAGAACCCAGATTCTCCAGCAAATTCAGCCTACAAAAGAGCAATCAGGAGTTGTAGTCAGCTGTTAATAAGAGAAACCAAATAACAACGGCTTCAAAAACTGGGTATGTTTGTATCTCATGTAAGGAAAGAAGTCCAGAAATAGTCATGGTCTTGATGACTGGAGAATATCATCATATCCCAGGTTCCTGCCATCTGTCAGCTTCGACATCCTAGTGCTAACTCCAATCCTCAAGGTAGTCTCATCCTCAGCCTAGGTAGGAAAATGAGGAAAGCCTTTGGTGGCTCAGCATCTTCCCTTTATTTTTTTTCCCAAAGCATCATTTAATGATTCCTCAGCTCGTTGGCAATCCCTTTTTGTAAAAAAAGCTGAAAATATAGAGGTAGTTTTTCTTTCTTTCCTCCTTCCTTCCTTCCTTCCTTCCTTCCTTCCTTCCTTCCTTCCTTCCTTCCTTCCTTCTTTCTTTCTTTCTTTCCTTCTTTCCTTCTTTCCTTCCTTCCTTCCTTCCTTCCTTCCTTCCTTCCTTCCTTCCTTCCTTCCTTCCTTCCTTCCTTCCTTTTTTTCTTTCTTTCTTTCATTTGAGCACAGTGGTTTCCCAAACAATATAGGGACTCAGTAAATGAAGAAGTGCCAGAAACTGGGTGTGGACTAAGCTACTTGCTCTGCCACAGGATGTGTGGAGATTCTAAAAGTTGTCCAAAAAATAAAAGTGACCCAAATGCATAATTCTGACATTATAAATATATGCTTAAAGATAGGTGATTAATATATTATATAGACTATAATATATTCACTTTGATATAATTAATGAATAATATGCTTAAGGATATTAGAGATTTTTGAGAATAGTCTCACCCATTAACTAACATGTTGATTATCTGTTCCTAAATAAGAATGCTATAGCCTGAAATTGCTTAAAATAGAAGAAAAAAAATGTTTTATGAAATTGATAAAGGTGGACTTTGAAATTCCCTCATACACAATTAATGTATGTTGAAAGCCACTCAGAGCCAGGCACTTGGTTAGGTCTGGGGAGGGAGTATGCAGCAGGAAGGGGAAAAGATAAACAAAGTCCTTATCTCTCAAATCTGTAAAATCCACTCACTTATTTCCAGTCTTTATCCAAACATTTTGAATATCCTACTATATATAGCCAATGTTTCTGAATGGAAAGTTTTATTTCATTTAAGTTTCAAAAATAGGGAACTGTATACTTTTTTTGTTTTGTTTGTTTTTGGTACCAGAGATTTAACTTACGAATACTTGACCACTGAGCCACATACCCAGCCCTATTTGTGTTTTATGTAGTGACAGGGTCTCACTGAGTTGCTTAGCACCTTGTCATTGCTGAGCCTAGCTTTGAACTGGTGATTCTCCTGTTTTAGCTTCCCAAAGTGTTGGGATTACAGGCATGCGCTACTGTGCCTGGTGGGAACTGTGTACTTTATTCATTCAGTTAACACATAGTATAATTGCCCAGCTTTAAAGTGATGGCTCAGATATTCAGAGAGGAATTTGGGCTTCTAGGAGTGTATGCAAATAAGATATCTGTCTTTCCACCTATACTTTTTTTTTTTTTTTGGTTCCAGAGATTGAACTCAGGGGCACTCGACCACTGAGCCACATCCCCAGCCCTATTTTGTATTTTATGTAGAGAAAGGATCTCATTGAGTTGCTTAGCACCTCGGTTTTGCTGAGGCTGGCTTTGAATTCTGGATCCTCCTGCCTCAGCCTCCAGAGCCACTGGAATTATAGGTGCGTGCCACCACACTTGCCTCCACCTATACTTTTGATAACTGACAACTGGTTATGTGGGACACTGAGTCACCTGTATAGTTATGGAGCTACTGACATTGGGTGTGGTACAGAAATGAGAGACCATGAAATACAGCAGTGATGATAGGGTACCTGGACATCTAAGCTTAGATGTGATTGCAAGAAAAGGCTAAACTTAAGGATATCCATGCATGCATATTTGAAATAAGCCAACATCTTAAGCATGTGAAGAAAATCTTAGAGAAGGGTGAAACATTTCAAATTATATGCATTAGTAACTGTCATTTTCAATAAGCAGAGGAGAAAAAGGGCTCAAACAGTGCCCTCCAAAATAGTGACAGAATCATTTTGAACGTTCTGCTAAGCATATGTTAAAGAACACAAATTTATTCAAGTTCACTGTGCTTCACATATCAACATTTGCCTGTAGGCATATACATTGCCATCCTTGAAAGGTCAAAGTTCAGATAATATTACTGAACATTTTTACCTTTTCTCAAAAATAAGTTTATTCATTTGAATCTTAAAAGTAATAATTTTCCCTGCATTGGAGTACATTAAACAGTGTAGAAAAAAAAATACTACGTATTATCTCATCACCCAAACACAACTTCTTTTTAACATTTGATATAAACATTTTCATTTTTCTTCTATATAAATGTCTTAATTTTTTCTGCCTAGTTCACATCATGTGTGTTCAATGTTCTGTGGGTCAGTGCTATCTTTTTTAATATACATAATAATTAAGCTAACCATTTGGAATTAGTGAAACATTAGATTTTCTTTGCTTATTAACTTACATCAGTTTACTTATTTGAATAATTATTATATGCTAAATCCCATGCTGTGAATAGCCAAACAGTTCACAAACCCTACCGTATAGAGAAATTAATGCATTCAAACAATATTAGTTGGGTATCCATTACATCCCTCTAGTAGCACACCAGGAATCGAGTGGTCAAGAAGTGATCTAGTGAAGACTATTGTTATCATTGTGACTCTATTGTGACAGAGCTTCACACAGGGTGCTATAATAGCAGAAAAAGAAGGTGATTAAATTACATATAGGGAATTAGGGATGAAATTGTTCAGGGATAAGGTGATGATTTGGCTGATTTTTTGAAGGAACTAGGGGAAAATGTAGAAAGGGATATTCTAGGAAGAGGGAAATCCATGGTAAAGGAAGTTAAAACATCATACATTTTTAGAATGGTCACCACCCTTAAATACATCTGGTCTAATGTCTAAGCCTCCCAGGTGAGGGAATTGAGCCCCAGAGAAATTCATGTTCCAAAATCATGTAACAAATGAGAGCCTAAATGAGAACTAACTAGAACCAAGTCTCTCAACCCCACCCTAGCAGAGTGGGAGCTGTTGCCAGGAATAAAAGCTATATTAAGCTTCCCCAATCCTTTTCATATGTAACACAAAATGAGAAGAATGATCAACACTTCACAGTAATAGAAATATTTCAAGACCCTTTGGCTCACTGTATCAATGTATTAAGAACGGAAATGAGAGTCTATTACTTTGAACTAAACACTGAGTCTATTAATTTTGCTGATAATGGAGGTTTTTTTTTAAAGGTATTTTTTTAAACACACATATCAAAATATATATCTAAATGGTACCAAGATAAATGCCTCATAGAGTCCAATATCAAATACTTCAAATCTTCAATTAGCCAGAACCCCACAGTCCTCCATTATAATTTAATCTTGGTTTTCTTTTCAGAGAGGAAATTATAAAATAGAGGCATGCTATCTGACAGCAAGCTGATAACATGCCAGACACTATGTTCTGAGCTCCCAGGGTGGGCTCCCCGCTGCGTTAAGAACTCTTAGTTGTTCTCAGTAAGAACAGTGCCTGTTGGGAGATCAGAGTTGGAGTGAATCAAGAGATTTATTTCAGAAAGTCACTTCCACAGTCAGCAGACAAGGTACCAAACCTTCTGTTCTTCTATAGAGACACCAAAATCTAATATTGACAGCAGTGGCCCTCAGCCCTGGAAGGTACCAACCTGTAAAGGCAGATATAGTTAGGCTGATCCAGGGGGAAAAGGGACTCATTTAGATATAAATAAGCCAATACTCACAACTCCATATCCTAAAAATTCTGATATATCAAGTTTCTAGCATGTATAAATTATATTTTTGCCATGGTTATATTACGTCAGGGTTTAAATTATTATCATGGTGCACTTTAAATCTGATCTAAGCAAAGGTCACTTTCAGAATTCTGGGATAATTATTTAGTATGTTAAAATAAATTGATTCATGAAAATATTTATCATTAATTAATCAATTCTAATAGAGAATATGACATTTATTTTGTTTGTCTTTTGTTTTTCATTTCTAGGGATCAAGCCTAGGGTCTTGAGATATGTTAGGCAAGAGAATCTGACTTATTTTATTGTTTTTGGCGGAGGAGCTACAGGGAATTGAACTTAGGAGCACTCGACCGCTGAATCACATCTCCAGTCCTATTTTGTGTTTTATTTAGAGACAGGGTCTCATTGAGTTGCTTAGCGCCTCACTGTTGTAAGGCTGGCTTTGAACTTGCAATCCTCCTGCCTCAGCCTCCGGAGCTGCTAGGATCATGGGTGTGTGACACTGAGGCCAGCGAGAAACTGACTTTTTAATGATCATTTTCTTTTTCTTTTTCTTTTCACTGACACCCTTCATTGATGTCAATAAAAGAGGTTTATTTTACACATAGATGAGTAACATTTCCTACTTAGATTTTAATAGAGTGTGTGTTCAGTTGGTCTAGAAGATTTATTTTACTGATATTAGAGGTTTGGAGTTCTTGTTTCCTTTCTAAGGCTTTAAAAGCAAACCCATACGTTATAATGTTGCAAAGAAACACTGATACAACACATAATGTTACAAAGCAATAGCCTGCAGTAATGTTATAAAGCAATAGACTGAGAAACAAAGCAAGAAATTTCGGATTTCCATTGCCATTGTCTTTAAACTGGTTTTAAGTGTAGATGAGTTTCGTTTAACCAAAATCATTATTTATTACATTAAGTATTGTCAGCTGCTTGGCATTTGTTGGGCTCTTGTTATTATAGTGTTTCCCAAGTACTGGGTGCTGGGAGATGGGGTGTGTGAAGGTTTTTTAGGTTACAGGGACTGTCATTCCTGCCTAGAGGGTGAGTAACAGAGTCCATATCATAAATTGATATAATGCCCCCAAGAAAGGGGTGAAGAGAGAAAAGGCGGACTGTAAGGACACTATGTGACTAGTAAAACTTGCTTTAGAGTTAAAGAGGAAGCTTTGATAAGGTGGTAACACAGGAAGGCACACTTGGGAAAACATCTTAAAAGAAGGCAGCAGCCCAAGGAAGTAGGTGGGCAGGCTCCACCCATTGTCTGGACGATGGAGCTGCCCATTGTTCCTGACCTTCACCTGCAGGGAAGCCCTGTGGAATCTCTAGGGATATTCCCAGAGCGAAGATTCTACTGCTCCTCCCTCCACAAAAGCTCTAGAGTCAGGGTTCGTGAAGGAAAGTGAGTTTATTCAAAGTCGGACCAGAGGAAGAAAGCGGAAACATTTTCTGCTTCAAATTCCCATCTTTAGGGGCCTCACGGGTGCCAAACAGTGTTTATAAAAGAAGAGGAAGGGCAGTGGAGGTGGGGGGAAGGCAGGAGATATACATCTATAGCTTCAGCTGCACTGTGCTAGCTGGAGAACAGCCACAGTTCCTGTTGCTTGACCCTTACTGGTGCCTCCTAGACTTTGGATGAAGATTCTTGGCTTCCACTGAGATGGAGAAAACCACCAGGAAAGCTGGGGATAAAACACATCAGGGCTTTTTAATTTCAAAGAGGCTCTGTTACAGAGATCCCTGTGCACACAGCAGAATGTCTTTTAGATAGCAGGGGCTGGAAAGAAGAGAAGTTTAAAATCCTAACCATTAGAGAGTCGTTGAGATCCCTGTGGAGGGAGGTCCGGTGGCCTGACCTGTATTTCATTCATCCTCTCTAGTATATTCCATTATGATTACCTAAATGACAAAATTAAAATGTTGGCTTCTCACCAGAGTGTGAATACGAGGAATGCCATGTCATTAAAATGACAGTATGACCTAATGGCTAGCAATAGGTTGTGTGACTTAGTTTATTCAGCTCTTAAATAAGGATAATGATAGTACCTACATTATAGCTATGAGAATGTAATGAACTGATCCAATGCAAGTGCTCCAAACAGTGCAGGGCACAGTGATACTTTTTGTTTTGCTAAAGAGGAAGATATTGATGTGAGAGTGCTAAAGTCTAGCAACTATTTAGAAGAAAGTGGAGAGAGACTATGTATGCAAGTGAAAGCAATTCATATATCTCATACAGGAAGGTATTGCATGACCAGCATATTTAATCATATCTGTTAATCTGCTGTTCTCTACCCAAGTGTTTATAAATATGAGTCCAAGAAGTTGGGAACGATTCTCTGAATAAGAAAGGTATCATATAAGCTTTAAAATGCAGAATGTTTAAAAGAAATAGTATACACAATTAAAGAATCTTTGCTTTGTATTTCAAGTCTCAGTAGGATACCATTTATTTTTCATATTGTAAGCTGAAAGTGTATTATGACCCCCAAGGTCTTGTTTAGATTTGATGAGAGAATAACTTGGGTGGGTTTATTGTTTCTATAATTGTGTAAACTTCTTTCATATTTGAAAATACTTCAAATGAAACAGGCAAGTTCTAGACTGATTGCTTTATGTGGAAAATGTTATTTTGTGTATGCATTTTATGGAAGACCATTTTAACTTTCAGAACTGGTATTCAGATCTGTTCAGGTTTCAGGATAATGGGGTTCATTATAAAAGAATGAGGAGACCCATTAACTTCTACAATACCTGATAATGCTAAGAAGTTTGGGACTTCAAAATGCAAAATGCTAACTTTCAATTATTTTCCATGATTATTTGAATACTATGAGCTGGATATGTTTAAATGTATTAAATATAATTGTAGAAGGATTGATTTGTTTTCTAAATTTTTACAGAATAATTTCAGAGGGTAAATTCCTAGGTATCTCTTCAAGCAATATAGTCATATAACTGAAAATATAAATAGAAAAGCAAATCTGTGCTGCATAATTACTTTGAAAAAAATTAATTTCAGCTAAAATATAACTTGGCATTACATACAAGCATTAGCATTATTACTTAAGATCGATAAAGATATTTGAAAGAAAACATGATTTAGACCTTGTATTAAGGAAAATGTAGCAACATCAGGAGAAGACAGCCTATGCAAGAGAAAATTACATTCATTATGAATAAAAACCACACCTGCAAATATTTGTCCCTTTCTGTAAATTTCATATTGAAACTCGGGGGAATTCAATAGTGTGGTAAATGTAATTTGTAGTTCTTAACAATTATGGTCTAAATAGATGAAGTCTAAAGGGAGTTTGCCTATTTGATTTTCAAATTTGCATCACTTAAAATCCAATCAGGCCAACTGTTCAGATTTTTATTAGATATGAAATACATGAATGGGTTCAATGCCGGCACTGTGTATTGAAAGAATATATCTGATTTTACAGTAGGCCTTGGCTAAGGGGTTCAGTTAGCTTGTGGCTCAACCTCATCCCTGTAAAGATTGTTTACTGACTGCTTGAATTGCTAACATATTATACCCTTCGATTTTCAGTAATCGGTGTTTTATAAGCCAGCAGATTGCCTTTGATTTTTGAGAATTTGCAGTAACATATTGAGCTTTACAGATTTATGCAGGAATGTAAAATAAAAATAGTGTAGCATGCGCTCAGGATTTTAGAACACAGAGGGGATTTGGTTTACAGATGGCTGGTATAGATAATGGCATTGAGTAATTTAGCCATGTAAGGTAATCTGTTGTTGACAGAATACATTAACATTTACCCGACATATACAGGTGTTTGGGTTGTGTGGAACATGCGACCCAGAGGAAACAGTGTTATTTGTAGTAAGAGCCTAAAGTTTGAAATCTCTAAAACATGCTTGGGTTTAAGGATTTACGTTAGAGAGATATTCTAAGATCTTGCCAAAAAGTACTATATAATTTATGCAGGCCCACTACCTTTAAAATCATCATGCTTTGTTTGCCACTCCATAAAGTCAAAACCATCAGAGAATTTTTAAGAAATTCCAATTTAAGCTGGGCGCGGTGGTGCATGTCTATAATCTCAGCACTTTGGGAGGCTCAGAATGGAGAACCATGAGTTCAAAGCTAGCCTCAGCAACAGTGAGGTGCTAAGCAACTCAGTGAGATGCTGTCTCTACATAAAAATACAAAACAAGGTTGTGGATGTGGCTCAGTGGTCAAGTACTCTTGAGTTCAATTCCCGTTACCAAAAAAAAAAAAAAAAAAAAAAAGAAAGAAAAAGAAAAGAAATTCCAATTTAATGAGTATATTCTAGAAAAACAGGCAGAACACTATGACTCTAATTACACAAATATGAAGCCTTTCATCTGTCACTTTCTAATAATAGTTTTTTATTTATCTTCACATTAGAATCATTTGAGGGACTTCTGCAAAGTACAGGTACTAGGATACCACACCCCCTCAAAGATAAAAGGATTTCAGGTGATTCCAGTGTAAAGTCAGGGTCAGTAATCTCTAATAGTTGCATTTATTTCTGCACTTAAAATCAGAATGCCAGAACTTCTCTGTTTCTAGGTTTTTCCATCCAAACTATCCTACCCACATATATCCATTGTCTAGAAACAGTCTTTGATTTAAATCCTTCACCTTCTTAGGTCCCTCCGATGATCCTATTCCCACTTATTACTAGATACTCAGGTAATTAAAGTCCTCCAGGGCCACTTTCCCTGGGCTCATTCTAGCAGTGCTGGTACAGCCTAATTAGAGCTGTGCTATTTCTGCTCATTTCATAGGCCACACCTGCCGTGCTCTGTCTCTGCTCATAGCTCTACTTTCTTCACTCATTCCTCTTGCCGCATGCCATCCTTCCAAATTAGCTTGTCTCTCAAATCCTTAGGACCCCCACATCACCCTTTTTAAACTAAATTTTTGTCCTATGTGTGATCTTCACGTCACCTGACTTAGCGCTCCTGTTACTTCAGATGTGTCATCATTTCCTGAATTTCTCCCATTACTCACTTGATAAACCCTCTACCATGCCAAATCAAACCAGAGCAAAAACAAAATAAAATAAAACAAAACAATCAAAGAATACCTTGCACAAAGATCGGCATATAATAGATGTTCAATAAATACCTGTTGAATGATTATGACCCAAAAGGGAGATATGGAAACTAGTGGCTAGAGTTGTACAACTCTGTGACTATTCAAGGAAACACTGAACTGAACACTTTCAAAGAGGGAATTTTATGTCATGTACATTATATCTCAATAAATCTGTTGTAAAAAAATTAGGTCAAAAGACTTATGAAGGACATTTCAAAAACTTTGACTTTATTTTTTCTAGCAAAATAAGACAAAAGGTGAACTATTGATACAAGGGCAGAACTGAACCCTACTCTGAAAGTTGTCTGAGATTTGGAAGTTTTTGGTGCTCATTGTTACATGGTCAGTAAACAGTGGCCTGGTACATGTTTTTATGAATCAAATTTTATATTTTATAGTGACTGCTTTCTCACTGTAAGAGCAGAGTTAATAGTAGTGACAGACATTATGCACCCCACAAAGATGATAATATTTACTGTCTGGCCATATATGGCAACAGTTTGCTGACCCCTGCTTCAGAATATTGCATTAGAAACTTTGTTCATATCTATAGCCTACACACAAAATGCTAAAATTCCAAATAAATTCATTCTGATTATTTTAAGGTTTTACATGGCATCTCTGACCATAGCCTTGTGAAATTAAACCCTATGAATGAAGCTACTCCCTTGCTTCAGAGTTTTTGTCAACCCAAGGCACCGTACTTGGCTTTGGGGCATGATGGCCCCTTCTCCTGACATTTGGTCTCCACTTCCAACCTGTATACCCTTCAGAACCCTTCTCACATGCCACACTTCCTAAGATGCTCATCCTCACCCTTTGTTTCTCAACCTCTCTTACCTTTCTCTTATCACTGTACCTTAATTGGCGATCCCATGCATAATCTTTGCTCTGGAAACCTGAACTGAGCAATGTTCTGCAATGTTCCATCCAAAGAAGGCACAGAGATGAATACTACATACTTTGTGCTCTTGAGTTCACAACCCTGCCCTCATGAGGTAGCAGTTAACTTGCTTTGACTCCTTCACTTACCCTCCACATCCCCAAATTACCTGTAGCTGATTTCTGCCACCACTTGCTACTTCCTATGTCAACAAGAAAAGCCCACTGGGAGATGTTGCCGGAATTCACCCTTGCACTGACATTTCTCTAGGTCAAGTGGAAGTGCAAGTTACATCAGAGGCAGAGTCAGTGAGGGGGTAGTAGTGTGGATCTGGCCATTGGGTAATTGCTTCTGGATTATGACTTCACCTGCTTGTGTGTGAATTTAGCCTCATGTTCTTTATCTGTAAAATGGGAAAAAAAATAGGAATCAGTTATTTGGGATTTTATGAAGATTAAAAGGAATGATATTTGGCACATAGTTGTCATGTGTCCAACTGTCAAAAAAATGTCATCCACTATTACTAGCTCAATGCTTATTCATTAAGTTTTGGTTTGTTCTTTCAGAACATTATGAATGGTAGAATACGTTCCAGTTTATAATTGGAACAGAATAGGACATTTATTCCTATGATTAAAAATGAATAAATTTAGCCTCCCTATTCTGGACTGTGGATCCCAAGTACAGTCGTTTCTTGATTCACTCTTGACATCCTTCTCTTTCATTCCTGCATGCCGCAGATGTTGTTGCCTCATAAATATTTTCCTATTTGTAAAGCCATTGACCTCTCTTGATTGTTACTTGGAATTTTCTGCTACATGAATTAACTAAACTCTTCAAGGAGCATAATTAGACTAAAAACCTGTAAACCTATGTGTGTCTTCCAATACAGGGTTCAAGTGACAATCCAAATGGAACAAAAAGAACTACATTCTCCACACTTGTCTCATAAATCCTGAGTCACAAGTGTATAAGAATAAAGACCTGTGATGATCATGCAAGGATGCAAATATACTCCCAATTTTCAACCATCTTATTTTGATTGAACCTGTGAATTTTCTCCAGTCACTATCATTGTTATTAAGGGAACATAAATGATTTATGAGGCAGACAAGACAGCAAATACTTTTGATATATTTAACTTGGATTCTGCTGTTTCAGAGTTGGTTGGGAGCAGTTATTCACATTGACTTCAGAAGAAATGCCCTTCTTTTTGAACAAACCAAAATTAAAGTGATATTCAATTGTTCCTGTGAATATTTTCTCAAACCTATATGGGTCTTAATTTCTTGGACATCATTTTAATCCAAATCAAAAGTTACCCTCAATCTTAGTATATCAGTTTAAAGCATGTATTTTCATGTAAACACACACACACACACACACTGGGGATTGAACCCAGTGGTGCTTTATTACTGAGCTATACCCCAACCATTTTTTATTTTTTATTTTTATTTTGAGACAGTGTCTTGCTAAGTTTCTGAGGGCCTCACTAAGTTGCTGAGGCTGGACTGGAACTCGAGGTCTCCCTGCCTCAGCCTGCTAAGTTGCTTGGATTACAGGTGGACACTACCTCCAGCATATAAATATCTGAGAGGTTTCACTGTGGCATAATTTGCAAAGCATGGAGGAATATTAAATACTTATAACACCCTACGTTTAAATCTTATCACCCTGGTAAGAAACCCCTCCTCTAACTCTACTATCTTCCCTCCATTGTGATTCATGATTTCATTTCCCTTAATATAGTTTAAAATGTTAAAGTTTAGAAGCTGCAAGAACTTAGAACAACCAAGGAGAGTTTCATACTATACTTTTGTCGTGTGCTGAGAGGGGCCTAGAAAGAGTGGGGGAGATTTGGTTTTCTTTTTTTACTTAATTACACTGTGCTCCATAATACCTGGATTTTATCAATCAGAGAGTAGGGAAGGCCACAGTAACAGAAACAACTGAAACATAGCTGATTCTGGCCCTCTCCTGTTCTGTCAGGATTTTAACTCCTTGTAATAGACTTAGAAGCATTTGTGGATGTCTCCAGGAATTATCTCCTGGGCCCACACACAAGCCTCCTCCCACGGGAAACACATGCCCTATACTAGGAGCCAGTGAGTACACTAGCCATCTATCCTCCCTTGCCAGAGTAGATCTAGGTCTCTGTATGATGCCTAGATACCAAAATTTTAATGGGAAGTAAAAAGAGGCTACCTCTCTCTGTTCACTAGTTTGTCAGGATAACAGGATATATGCAATTCCTCTTTCCACTTCAACAACTTCATAGATTTAGGCTAAGGACTGAATTAACAACTAGACATAACGGTTTCAAGGGCAACACAGAGAAACTTCAGGGGCTGTGAAGCGGCTGGTGAGAAGTTGAACGGGTGCCTTCCTTCTGCCCCTGCTGGTCCAGAGCAATTCATCTTTTATCTGTTTTATGCAGTGAGATCTCAGACATACTTGCTTGAAGTATTGCTTGGCCCTAATCAGTTAGTTTACATTGATGCTTTATGACTTGCATTTTAGTCTATCACTAATTATTTTTCTCTTCAAGTGAATACATAGCATTTTATGCTGTTATAAAAATGATCTTATGAGCCAGGCACAGTGACACATGCTTATAATCCCAGCAGCTCGGGAGGCTGAGGCAGGAGATTATCAGGTTCAAAGCCAGCCTCAGTAAAAGCAAGGTGCTAAGCAACTTAGTGAGACCTTGTCTCTAAATAAAATACCAAATAGGGCTGAGGATGTAGCTCAGTGGACAAATGCCCCTGAGTTCAATTCCAAGTGCCCCTCCCCCAAAATGATCTTATGATATCTTAGGACATTTTTTTTAAGTCAACATGCCTATAATTATATTTTAAAAGCTGATGGGGAAAAAAGGGTAAATGGGCTTTGAAAAGGGATAGTATTTTCATGAAATCTTAAATAGCCATACCTTCATATGTATAAAATACTCCTTTATTTGAAGGTTTGGGCAAAAGAGACGGGGAAGGCTACTTCATAATTATTGCCAACTTCCAGAGATTGAATAATGAACACAAAATTCATGGGCATTAAGTTTTAGCAATGAGAGAGCATCTGTTAAACCCATTTTTCTGGACTATCAAAGGTATGGTGGAAGTCTCTGGTCATGGGTTTTTATGTCTATCTCAGAATACCCCCTGTCCACCTTCATGGATGGAAGGGCGGACAGATTAGGATGGCTATGCAAAGCAGAATGAGTAATGGGATGTCTTATTCAGAGACTCCACAGAATCTTGAATACTTTTCATTTACTCTAAGTGGGTTCGTTCGTTTCTTTCTTTCTTTCTTTCTTTCTTTCTTTCTTTCTTCCTTCCTTCCTTCCTTCCTTCCTTCCTTCCTTCCTTCCTCCCTCCCTCCCTCCCTCCCTCCCTCCCTCCCTCCCTCTCTCTCTCTCTCTCTTTCTCTCTCTCTCTCTCTCTCTCTCTTTCTCTCTTTCTCTCTTTCTCTCTTTCTCTCTTTCTCTCTTTCTTTCTTTCTCTCTTTCTTTCTTTCTTTCATCTTTGAAGCTATTTAAAGCAGTTAGATTTGAAAGGAAATGGAAATACCAGTAGGTCTAAGGTCTAGTGAAGGACAAAGAATGGAGAATCACAAAATCAAAATTCCATACAGAACAGTGGCACAGTCTCATGCAAAGCTCTGTTACAAATGTGAACGCCTTTTCAGCATCCCTAGATCCTTCTGTGTAACTTTCAATGATAGGATGCTCCGCATTGTCATGTGATATGCTGAGCAACTGATGCTTCCAAGGCCTCTCTGAGTTCTGGCCCTGCAACATGCCTTATACTGTGAGACCTTGAGGAAATTATTCAGCCTTTCTTTGTCTTTATGTTGGCACTTTAAAATAAATTTAACAGTGCTGTGCTAGTTGTTATTCATGATCACGGTACCCATTTATTCTTTTTTTTTTTTGGTACTGGAGATTGAACTCAGGGGCACTCGACCACTGAGCCACATCTACAGCCCTATTTTTTGTGTTTTTTTATGTAGAGATAGGGTCTCACTGAGTTGCTTAGCGCCTCACCATTGCTGAGGCTGGCTTTGAACTCGCGATTCTCCTGTCTCAGCCTCCCAAAGTGCTGGGATTACAGGCTTGTGCCACCGTGCCTGGCTTACCCATTTATTCTTTACTCTTATTTTTCCTACTCTGGGCCTTTGGAGGCTAACCTCTACAGAAAGCTGCTTTCTTGTCTGCTTGCCTAACAGTGTCCTGTTGGGACGGGCCAGTGGAAGTCATCACCAGGAAATGGAGCAGGGTATTAGAAGAGAGGGCAAGGTCTTCTTCACTGCTCTCTGACTGCTCAGGGCCATGTGTTCTGGTATATGCTTCCCTGTTTATCTCAGTTTTAGTTGTTTATCACCAGGCTGTCCCCGGCCCCTCTCCATTCTTTCCCTTGCCTCTGAAAGATAAAGAATTATAAGGGTCCCCCTTCCCATTTTTACCATCTTAAGAAGCTCAGTGTTCTTTATTAGTTTCCTTAACTTTGTTCTTCACCTGAATCATCTCTTTTGGATTTTTTTTTGGGGGGGGGGGGCGGGTACCGGGAATTGAACTCAGGGGCACTTGATTACTGAGTCACATTCCCAGCACTATTTGGTATTTTATTTAAAGACAGGGTCTCACTGAGTTTCTTAGTGCCTCACTTTTGCTGAGGCTAGCTTTGAACTTGCAATACTCCTGCCTCAGCCTACCGAGCTGCAGGGATTATAGATGTGCACAACCAATCCCAGCTGCATTGGATTTTTATTCCTGTTAGGATCTGGTCTCATCTCAGCACCTAGCTTCTCTCAGATTTGTTGAGAAGTTCAAAAGCAATAATGTATTGAAAACATTTTTTAAATTATAAGTAAGACAAATGTTAGTTTTCACCTTTACTGCCCTAAAGTACCCATTCCGGTTTTTGTTCTGCTCCTAGTGTTATTATCTTTAGGTTACACTTACTTCTTCCCACCATATAAGGGAGTAAAAATGATCTGCAGTAGCTCTTCAGATCCTTGGAGACAGGCTATCTCTTCTTATAGCTTAGCCATTTAAATTATTTCAAACATTATTCATATGACTTGATTGGAAGTGTCTTTCCATTCTTGTAAAGTCTCTTGAACCCATTCCTGTTTTAAGGACATTAATTTTTTACCATAATGTTCAGAACTTAACTAAATATTCTAGGCATCATCTCACCAGATAGGAGGTAACTTTTTTCTTTTCTTTTTTTTTCCCCACCAACCCTTTCTTTGCAGGTTTATTTGTTAGTTTGTTTTTGGTGATACTAGGAATTGAACCTTGGGTCCTGCAAATGCTAGGCAAGTTACTCTACCACTGATTTATATCTACAACTCTGTAGTATTTTTAAATGAAATCTCCCTAAGTTGCTGAGACTGGCCTCAAAGTTGTGACCCTCCTTAGCCTCTAGAGTAGCCAGGTTTAGAGGGGTGTGCCAGTGCACCCAGTTTTTGTTTTTGCTTTTATAACCTTGTGTGTTACAATAGTGTACTTTCTACCCCACAAAAAAGCCCATGTTCTTATCCCTAAAATCTGTGAATGTATTACAGAAACCTTATGTGGTTAGAGAGACTTTGCAGACGTGATGCAATTATGGACCTTAAGATGGGATCAAGCTTGTGCTATGCTATCCAAATAGGTCAAGTGTAATCACAAGATCCCTAAGGGTGAACGAGAGAGGCAGGAATCCTTGCAAGGAGGAATTCTGGCCTTTTGACATCTTGGTGTTAGTCTAGTGAGATGAATCTTATAGACCTGGAAAATGTAAGACAATTTTTAGTTTTAGCTACTTTGTGCTAGTTTGTTACACTGCAAGAGGAAATGATTGTACTATGTATGGAATATTGATTTCATTTTTCACAACATCTCTCTATTCTTCCCAGGGTGCTGAGGACAGGGTCAGACATGTTTTGATTACTTAATATATTAGCTCTCTGTGGAAGATTCTTCCACTCATAAATTTTTTCAGATGGTAGTAAGTGTTACTAATGCAGGTAATGGCCTCATCAAGACTTTTATACAAGTCCAAAGATTTGGCAATTTGTACTTTCTTCCCAATAAACAATGATATATTAATTGATACTACTTGCAACCTTTCCCTGCTGTACTATCACCTAGCTGCTAGTCATCTCTTATCAGCTAGACAATCAGCACAGATTTATTAAATAATCTTTTTTTAAAATTGAGAAGGATTTGCTCTCACCAGTCAATAACTCCAGTAATTCTAACAAAAATTGGTAACAAAACAAGCTAATGAGACATTTAGAATACAACTGGGGAAGTTTTAAAGTTAAAATCCCAGGCTCTTCATACAACCATGCTATGGCCTGATAATCCACATACAGAAGAGAGAGAAACGTTGTATGAATTAATTTTGTTGTATATCTCCTGCTGCGATGACTGAAGGAGATTTGTCTCAGGATACACTTTATGCCTTGCTTCTGTACGAAACTACAGGGCTCCTGAAAGGGATGATCCTTTGGGAGCTTGAGGAAACAACTTCATTTATTAGCGGCCATCAAGTACGCAATTAGCTACCTTGTTAATCGTGTAATGAGGATAACCTCTGACTTTATGGTGTCTTTGCTTTGGACATTAGAGTCGTCTGGCCTCTTCTAAACTATTGACTTGACACAAGCAGGAGTGATGAGATTTGCCCTTTTCCCTGGATCATATTTTTTCTTTGCAGAGAAAGCCATGCATTTTTTGCTAGGCACTTGGTTGGAATGGGATCCATATCAATTTGTCTCCACTGCTGAATAGTATTTACTATGTTAGATGGTGAGCTATAAAGTTCTGTTCATGATAAATAGGTGAACTGCTTTCCCAAACTTGTTTCTTATTTAACTTAATTTAATGTAGAATATTCAAATTGGCTACATGATGCTAATTCCTATTTTAAAAAAATTCTGAGATTGGATTACCAATCCTCAGAGTATGCTGGACTGAAGAAATTGATGAGAAAAGGTTTATTTATCATTTAGATTAGCAGGATAATTTAATTTCAGTTTTATTCTAATATTTGGAATTTTCATAGTACTTTTTAAAATCCACAAGAGAAAATCTACTCAGGTCATATTTTTCAGATCCCAACAGAAGAAAAAACCATTCTCTTGAAGTTTGGGGGAAATGATTGCCTCACAGTTTTGCTGGCTCTTTGTTGTAGAGTGCCAGAACACAACTTTCTGAGCTTCTACCATGTGCTGAGCATTGACTCAAGCAAACTTTTAGAGCATAAACCATTAGCTCCAGTTACCTTTGTCTTCCAGGTGCCCTAGCCCTCCCTTTGAGGTTCCCAGCACTGTCACCCAGGACTGAGGCTTTCCTGATAAATCAACTGTAAACTTAGCAGTAGTACATCTCATGCACTTGAGAAGTGGCCAGTAGCAAGAAATGTGATGTTTGAAATGTTTAATTTACATGCATTTGCAATTTTAAGGAAACAGCATAGTTTAGAAAAGCCAGTAATTTTTTAAAATCCCTACCTTCATTTGATAACAACTGATTACCATGTGCTAACTAGGAGAAAACAACCACCAGCAAACGATATCCTCATCTTGCAATTGATTCTGCTCTAACTGTGCTTGTTCATGTAGCAAAACCATTAGCCACTTCTTGATAGTTTTTATGACCGGACTTAGCACCAAGTATTGAGCATGCACTGAAGAACGCATCTTCCTTTAAAAGGTTGATTTATTAGTTTATATGTAAAAGAACACAGGAGGTTATAAAGGTAACAAAGACCTTAAACATTATATTGATTTTTTTTCCCCAGAGCTTTTTCCTTCTTGTTGTATTGCAGGGTAATAAAATTTCACTAGACCCATTGGATCCATAAAATCTGAAGTACAACCACCAACTGATAGAAATGAAATTGTTTGACTGGAGCAATAAGCAAGGACTTGGCTTTGAACTCCAAGCAGTATAAGTTGTTTCTCTGGCCCATGAGGGTGAATTACAGCCTGCCGTGTGCTAAAGGACAAGCTTGTATTTGTAGGAGCTCCCAATTCAGTAATCATTGGATGATGCAATGACCTTTACCTGGCCCCAGTGGTCCTCAAAAGGAGGTTCTTCTTTGTATTAATTCAAATTGTGGATACATTTGATTATGAAGTAAAGATGATAATAGGAAAATAAGTTTTATTTGCAAATCTCAGGATGTATCATCTTTAAGATAAGGAGCTACCGCTCCCCCCTTTTTTAAGGTGAGCTGCAGGCTCTTCATAGTACAGTGCCAGAACACAACTTTCTGAGCTTCTACCGTGTGCTGAGCATCGACTCAAGCAAACTTTTGGAGCATAAACCATTAGCTCCAGTTACCTTTGTCTCCCAGGTGCCCCAGCCCTCCCCTTGAGGCTCCTAGCACTGTCACCCAGGGCTGAGGCTTTCCTGATAAATCAAGCATAATCCAGAGCTACTATGGAAAAGAGCTTCGTAATCCATTTTGACAAAGTGAGATTCTAATTTGAATGACCAGAGCTTGAGAATAATCTGTAAATCAGAGACGAGGTGGATAAGGATTACCTTAAAGCTGGCCCTATTGCTATTTTTGTGGTAGATATTGAAAGGATTAGAATGGGAAGTACCTTGGCTAATCAGCAAAATTTTTAATGAGTTTGGATGACTGACCTGAGGTCTCATAGAGTATGATTTAAAGGCACCAGTGACTGCTGTCTCAGACCTAAGGGGTTAGAGAGGAAGTAAACCAACAGTAAGTAGCTCTTACTAACATTATCACATTTGAGTTTAAGTTTCAACATGAATTTTGGGAGGACATACACATTCAATAGGAGGTGCATCATCATCTTTTACATTTTGAAGTCAAACTGTTTATATTTTTGGAATTTTTTCCTGCTTGCCAATAACCAAGGTACATTAATTGGTCATTTTTTTTTTTTTTTTTTTTTTGGCACCAGGGATTGAACTCAGGGGTACTCGACCACTGTGCCACATCCCCAGCCCTATTTTGTGTTTTATGTAGAGGCAGGGTCTCACTGAGTTGCTTAGCACCTCGCCATTGCTGAGGCTGGCTTTGAACTCGCGATTCTCCTGTCTTGGCCTCCCAAAGTGCTAGGATTACAGGCGTGAGCCACCGTGCCTGGCTTGGTCATTATTTTTTATTGTGTTTTAAATATTCCAAGTTGTATGTAAAATGCCATATTAACCCCTAATGCATTGGAGGACTGTGCCCACAAGGAAAGGAGGAGGCTTAGTTCTTAGTGGTGGGATCCTCTTGCAGTCTGGTAGATGTGATAACTCATGCTGGTGCCAGTTGCCAAAGTCCAACTACTCTTGCTGTGAATTTATGTTGCATAGGATATGTATTTCACATAGTGCCCAAAAGATTATGTTCTAGATGATTAGCTGACAATGTCCAATTTACATTTGGCAACAAAACACTCCAAAGCCCCATGTTTCTCCTAAGAATATATGACTGCCACTGTGTGAAGTGGGCATATCTCGGCATATAGGAGATAAGTATTGGACATTTCTCATATTGGGTCAAGATGGTCCTGATGGCGGACTTTTTCAACAGCCACAGACTAGGTCAACCTTTGTCTACTAGGATCCCTATCAAAGATGACAAATGTGATACACTTATGCAGCCATGTTCCATGTTAGGGTCTCTGCCAAACATCATGATCACAGGTCACAGGTTGCTTTCTCAAACTAAAGAATGCACCTCAATACTGCATTCAAGACAGGCACTATTACTCATTGTGGTCATATGACTATAAAACCAACCCTTCCCTCAAAAGGCCACTTGAGGCTGCACTGGGCAGACCTTCTTTTACTTGCCAGGAGAAACGGCCATGGCTGTACATGGGCCACAGGATACTGCCACATCTGTCAGCCCAGCCACATCACTTCAGCAAACAATGGACTAGATGGTTACTTTGCCACAAGATGCCCATTTTCTTTGTGATTGAGTGAGTGTTCAATACGTCTTACTTTAGCTCATAAAAAAAAAAATGACCTAAATGATATTACAAAGCACAGCCAAACCCCTGCTAGGTGGATCTTTAGAAATCTGATCCATAAGCAAGTAGCACTTATCTTCCTGACTGATGTCTAGCAGTGTTTCTATTTCTGTGTCTGTCTAGAGCTCTGCCTAGCTAATCCTTTGTTATTGCTGGCCATTCCAGGAAGGTGGGAATTGCCTTTGAATGGAGGAGAATTTAACATCAAACCTGTAAAAAATCCCTTGGTGGTTCCAGGGGCAATCAGAGAGAAAACCACATGCCCTATAGATCAAACTTGACTGGAATACCTGAAAGCCAACTGACTCAGCTCAGAAATCCCCCCTCTTAATTTCTCTTCTCTTCTGTTCTTTTTCACTTATATTAGGTTGATCTAATTAAGCCAGAGGAGTTAACAGTGTGTCCTAACCCTGTGCCATGTGTTAGCATCTTCACACTTATTTCATTTAGCCCATACAGTTCCACTGAGATACGGACATTACGATCTTATTTTTCATGTGAGGCAACTAAGGCTCACAGAGTCTGAGGAACTTACCCATGTTTTTCACATTATTGCTTAAGTGTAGTATTGACAGACCCAACTTTCAAATCGAGGTTTAAAAAGTTAATTTCTTATCTAAAGAAAGATATTAATTTTCCCCTTTTAACAACTCATGAGGAAAAACTTATCAACAATTTTTTTTCTTTGAAACATGTTGGCAAAAATTTCTTTTTGCTCGAATACTTCAAACCTCTGTGGATTCTGGCTTGTGAAAGAAGACAGGAATTATTCCATAACTTCCTTCTAAAGTGTAATTATCACAACATTGCAACAGATGAACTATAAAGTTACAGGGCAAAACTGCTGGTGATAATAAATAGCATTTCCAGGCACACAGATCTGGTAGAAGATCATGTTGTTCACAGGGAGCCATCTCTGCTTCTCTTCCACCCTCACCTACCTCTTTTTTCCTCCTCATTGCACCTGAATCTGTACCTGAATCTAGGTGAGACCTAGATTTGTGAAACCCACAGGATGCCTAACCCACATGATCTCTTTTTCCCAGCCATATTAATCTAAAATAAGTGATACAATCTAACTCATCTAATAGATGGCTGAGATGCCAACATTTGACATCAGCAAATCATACTAAGTGGAAGGGAATACCTGACTGTAAATAAAACTCCATTAAAATATGACTTTTTAAAAATTGGCACAATCAAATCCCTATAGTTGAATGGCATTTTGGAGCACTGTTAATTCCAAGAGTTTTCCTCTCTGTTCAAGTCACTCTTTGAGGAGTCATTTTCGTTCGCCTGTCTGTTCATGATTTTATGGCATGTAAGTGACAAGTGCTCCCTGTAACACATCGTGGGAGGGCACCCACTAATCTCAAGCTGAATGACATTGGATGTGAAATGCAACCTTTTACTGCCAGGCTGTGTGATATTTAGCATGCCTTGACATATGCTAAACTACAAAAATTCGAAACCGTCAGAAATCTCTTGGGAATGTTACATGGAATACGTGGGTCAGAATTCTTTCATGATTAGTTAAAAATTCTAAACCATCTCCCACCATTTTTAATCAATAATGTTTCTGAACTCCACCATATGGTTTGACATATTGAACATGACCCTATAGTCTTAAGTAATGACTGGAGAATCATTTCTGGTTGCTTCTAATGCATGCTGTTCATCGAAATGGACTAATAAGATTTAACAATTATGATATTAATTTCTATAAACATATAAAAATAAACTAGTGGCAGTAGACATGGGAATATACAGTTCTTGTTTCTTGTCCACAAATTCTAGGCACATGGGGCTGGGATGTGGCTCAGTGGTAGAGCACTTGCCTGGCATGCATGAGGTACTGGGTTCGATTCTTAGCACCACATATAAATAAATAAAATAAAGGTCCATTGACAACTAAAATTTTTTTTTAAAAATTCTAGGCACATTACTATTTGCTTTCTTTCATATTCAAAAGAGATATTGGTATCCTAATCATTTTTTATAGTTATTTTTCAACCATTTGCTGAAGTGTGGGGCAGTGCTCAGATAGGCATGTGCTTTGCTTCCTCCTTAGATCAGGTGTGTGTTTACATCATGAGCACTTGGTAGATGTGTTCTCCTTGCTTGCACCTTACACACATTGTATAACTGGAATCTTTACACGACATCGTTAACCCTAACGGTCCTCAGGAAAATAACAAAACTGATTTATGAAAGGAAGAAAAGAAGAAGGGAAGGAAAGGAAGAGATAAATCAAGATGATTTTAATGATTGCTGCTCCAAAGAAATTACTCTTTTCAAAGCATTGTTGACCTCTATTATGCTAAATCCAAATATCATGTTAAACAAGTGATTCATTATACTGTTCTTGAAACTTATTTTCTTCTTTCCTTTTTCTCACTCCATCCACTTTTATCAACCTCCCTCCCTGTCTTTCTTCCTCTCTCCTTCTTCCTTCTCTCTCCCCCCACCTCTTCTTCCTCCTCCTGAGACACCACACTCTCCTGTGTTCCTCCAACCATACCAGGCATTCCTTCCAGAGTCCCTTTCTTGGAGTTTCCTTTGCTCCTGACTTCTATGTTCTGCAGCACCTCACTCTGCTCCTTCTACACACATTCCTTTCTTTTTTTTTGGTACTGG